>SNQN01002681.1:5068-70623 GCA_008642245.1 Bassia scoparia | reverse complement strand
TCGCTTTGGAGTATTCTGCTGAGGCTGATGGCCTGTAGCAAACAGAAAAGTTTATTGCAAGACTCGGTCTCATGTTTTACTGATCACACATTCACACAGATAGGAAATGACTTGGGTTAACCTACATATACGTAGTTTAAAATGGTTGTAGAACTGAGCCATACTATACTTGTGCAACTGGTTCAGGAGGAGGAATTCGTCTTGGGAGAGTTTAAGACCTACCATATGTGAAAGGGTCTGTTGTCTGGCATGTATGGTACACGTGCTATGGCGAGGAGTTGTTATGAGCAGTATACGAACACAGTGATGCCTTAAAATTCGAAGCGGAAGTCCCAGGGAATCTCAAGAAGCAATGTTAAGGATTGAGAAAATTTTGGTAGTATCTTTGTATATATGAGTATTACAAATGAAACTTTAGATGTTTTGTATTAGCTACTATGATTTTTTTGTTATGTTTACCAGTTAGATGTTCAGCATTTTAACATTATTAAGTTGGTTGAACGAAGAGTGGTGCTTTAGGACGAATACATGTTCTAATTCATCTTATGTTTTAGGGTCGCTTAATCATCAATTTATATTTGGATTATTTCTAACAAGTCTTAGAACATTTACAATAGTTTAAACCTCTAAGAGATTTGAATTTTTGCCGCATCAACCTTAGTCAATTCCCTCCCATAACAAACCCTTCACCAGTTCAAACCTTTTAGGGGTTTGTTAGTGGAACCATTATATATTCATATTTTATAAAAAGAAAAATAAAAGTAAACAATAACTTTTATCTAATTTTATTTTATTTCCCTATTTTATTTTACACCCCATACTCCACCTAAATTCCACCTCACCCATGAACCTCATGACAAATCCCTTATTGTGAATGCTCTTAGATCCTAGAAAATTATTTAGATAAGTTTCACTAAAAATAAATTTAGTTCAGAAAAAATAAGTTCAATTCTTAAGAAATTTGTTAAGGTTTCAGTAAAAATAACTTTAATTCAGCAAATTTCAATTGACGAGAAAAGTGTTCTTAATGTAATCTTGACATGAGTCTTATTTAAAAGTGTGAGAAATAAAAACACAATAATTTGGGGTGAGAGAGGCTCGAACTCTCGACCTCAGGATCACTCAGAAGCTATGAGACCTACGCGCTAGCCAACTGCGCCACCACCCCATTATTGGCTGTTTACAGTTTCATATGTTTATAACCGTGTTAAATGATTTTTGCCATCATCTTTAAAGTAGTTTTGAGAAACTACTTGTTGGCGAAATATAATGAAAGCACAAGAACCTCTCGATTTAAGTCTTACACTACTTTGCATGCTTCTTGTGTTTCTTCTAATTATTTATCAAATTTGGAAAAAAAAAATTAGTAAGAAATTAAGAACAAATGTTCTTCTTTTAATCATATTATATGTTGTATTTTTTGTGTCTATCTTTTTTCACTCTCGCAAACAAACTTTTGCCTAAAAGTATGAGACGGTAGAATTATTTCATGAAACAAAACTAAACTTACAAGATTGTGGACTTAAACTGGAGATTAGTCAAGATAATACAGCTTAGAAATTGAATTATTAGGAGACAATATTAAACATTGGCTATTCAGTATTATTTATTTGATGTGAAACTATTAAAACTTTTAATAAACTATAGCCATTTAGCTCGTAAAAAAAAAAAAAAAAAAAAAAAAAAAAAAAACCACTATAGCCATTCAGTGTTACACTTGAGCCATCGAACCCATAAGAGATAATGATGTTAAACCAAAAGCAAATTCCTTTAGCATAATAATGGCATTTTCATTCTCCCCCTAATTGACTTAGCTCGCATTAATCGCCGGCCACTAATGTAACAACCAGTCAATTGCACAAAAATGTTGCACCCTTAGTTTCTACTCAATCGCTGTTCTCGCATAACAAAAGATGAAGTGAAAAACTGTAGTAATCAGCAGGATTGACAAACAATATAACTTACAGCAAAAAATGGTAGTTGTTCCCAGGATCCTTTTCTGAATTCAAACTTACCACAAACGATTCTTATTGACGATATTTTAATACAATTAAGTGATTAACCAAGAACACCAACCATGAGCTGAAAATGTAAAATGGGAAGCACAACATTTACAATATGATCAAAGTAACAATCCTCTAAAATGCATTACATGCCTTGGAAAAATTTTTGCAACTGATCCAAGTTATTTTTCTCATTTCTGCATAAAGGAACTGAAAAACCCAATTGTGTCATCTAGTGCCTCAATGAAGCTATCAACATCCTCTCTGGTGTTGTAAAAATATAGGCTAGCACGAGCACTGGCGTTTGTTCCTAGATGGCGATGCAGAGGTTGGGCACAATGGTGACCTGACCTGATAGCCACTCCGTGCTGAAGCAACAAGAAGGGTGGAAAGTAGAACACTTGTTACCTTTGATAATTTATTTCTAAAAAACCTTTCCATATGCCTCTTTCTACCAAAAAAGGATGGAGAAAAACATACAGGCTTCATAAATAGAATAATTTCACAGCAAGATTACCGTCAATGATCTATTACGGGTTAATTAAATAAGATAAGCTAGGGAAAAGTATATTCATACCTGTTGATCAAGAAAAGTGGCAATATCAGTTGGATGTATGTTATCCACATTAAATGAACAAAGAGCAGCTCGTCGGACTGTCTCAGATGGCTTGGGACCATATATTCGAACTTTAGGCACAGAAGCTAGCTTTCCATATAGATAGTCCGCCAATTCCACCTGGAGAGAAACATGAAATTTAATAGAGCGCATTATAATGACACTGCATTTGAAGAACAATATGATCTTAAAACTTGATCATCAAATATATAGTTGATTCACCATTTTGGCAGCTTCATTAATCTCGACTTTGTTCTCTAAGGTTCAGGGGAAATAATCTCTTACAAATTTTACTAAGTTCATATAGTGAAGTTGACTACCCCAGTTCCAACTCAACTTAAAAATTGTGATACGTTTCTTTATACTTATAGATCCATGTGAAAAGAATGAAGCCTTAGATTGAGTAAGAAGTTTTAAGTGATTTCATATCCATGCGAGTAAAAGCATTAACATTGACAAAACAAAAATAGTTTTCGCAAGATGTAAACATTTTTAAGGAATGATGGCCACTGGAGATTGTATTAAAGTTCATGTAGCCTACCCCGCCTTCGGGATTAAGACTTTGATTGATTGGTTGATTGACGACAATGTGAAAATACATAACTTTAACACGGAGAATACACTAGAGTATATAAAAGTCTATAATGGTGGATTTCCCTTGACCAAAAAAAATAATAATAATAAAATACTGGAAACGTTGAAAACTACAAACTTTAACTCAAGGGATTTTTCCTCAGGTACCCCTGAGGTTTTGCTTAATTCCTCAGGTACCCTCGAGTTTTTAGAAATGTCTCAGGTACCTTTCACCTTTGAGATATTAGCTGAAATACCCTTAATGAGACAAATTCCGTTAAAATCTCTAACACCGTTAGTCTATTATCCCTAATATAACTTTTTCCTCCATTAATCACCCATCTTCAACCTCCATACTCATCTTCAACCTCCCATCTTCACTAATCTTTAATTCACAACCCACGAAAAACGCAAAAAATAACTAGAAATTTTTTTAAAACCCAGAATTTAAATCAGACCGTCACCATTACAATCACCATTACAATCAGACCGTCGTCGCCGCCGCCACTGTGTCGCCACCACACGACTATGAAATTTGTGTTGATTCGATGAAGAAATTAATCAAACGCAATTACAATGTTGTTTCTTATTCTCCAAAAAAGCGATCAAACCATGTCTCTGCAATCCTCAATCAATGCAAAAAAGGATCATTCTTCAAAGCCCTCACACTCCTTCAAAACTTAGAATCAACCCAATTAAATTCTGATGTAAAGCCTCTAATTTATGCTTCTCTTTTGCAAACTGCGACTAAAATTCCTTGCTATAATCATGGCTTACAATTCCATTCTTACATTCTTAAATATGGGTTGCTTGCAAATATAATACTCTCGTGGGTAATAGCTTATTGTCGCTGTATTTTAAGTTGGGTAGAAATTTGGTGTCAACAACAAATTGTTTGATGAATTATTCGAAGTAGTCATTTCTTGGACTTTAATGATTACATGGTATGTAAAGTGAACTTTGCTAAATCAATTTGAGTTTTTTGGAACATATGTTGGATGTTGGAATACTAATCAAATATGTCTTTCTGTTATCAAGCATGTCTGAATATTGGGATTAGCTTGGTAGGTGCTTTCATGGGGTTGTTTTCCGAGGCGGGTTTAAGTCGAATGATGTGATTGCAAGTTCTTTAATAGGTATGTATGGGAAGAACAGATGGTTGATGTATGCACACAATGTGTTTGATAAAATGTCTGAACCTGATTCTATTTGCTGGTCTTCAATTKTTTCAGCTTTTGTGGTTCCATMGATTCTGCACAAAGATTGTTTACGCAGATGCCTGTCAGAAATTTGATATCTTGGAATTCAATGATATGTGGATTATTAGCACAGAATGGTAGAGGTCACGAAGCCATAGAGTTGTTCAATAAGATGGTTAAAGATGGTGTTCGGCCTGATTACATTAGTGTGATAATAGGTGTTTAATTAACTTAAATCTAGTTATTAGGAGTTAATGAGTTAAATTAGGTGTTAATTAGGGGGTAAACACTAACGGCGTTAGTTTTCCATCCATAATAAGGGTATTTGAGCTATTTTGTCTAACCTCGGGGGTACCTGAGGCATTTCTAAAAACTCAGGGGTACCTGAGGAATTAAGCAAAACCTCAGGGATACCTGTGGAAAAATCCCTTAACTCAATTATAATGGCAGATATTTAGAACAGTATATGATTCAATTTTTTGCTTAATTAATAATATGGTTCAAATTGTAATGAACCTACGTTACTCGTACTCTTCATTTTACTTCAAAATGAGTGGGGAACTTATATACTTCATATTGGGTCAAAGTATGGAACAATTTCAGAAAAGCACCAAGTCAGATGCTTTCCCATGTTGGACATGGGTATCTAAGTCCAAGTAACATAGTACTGAACTAGCGTCTTTGAGGAGAACTGAAGGATGAGTAAAATGTGGAATATCAACTTTAAAGAAAGGATGGATTCAAGTTAAAGTGTTTAATCACAAATGTAAGCAAAAACCAGATTTTTCAAGATGACTGACTTTCACTTGGAATCCCCAACGTGACCTTCCACACAAGGCAGGTTCATTACAAATAGTTCAACAAAGTGAACAAACTCAATTATATTGGTAGATGTTTCACAAATTAGGTTCAATTGCACAAAAAGCAATGAGGATAGACGGATATGAGAAGCGAAAAACAAGAGTTCTTCAGCAGTTGATTGAGCATAATAATCATAAAAAAGGGAGATAAACCAATGGTGAAAACTGAAACAAACCTCATAATCATGAATCTTTTGCATGCCAATTCCTGATAGATAGTCTATAGCTGCTCCTAAGCCAATAGCCTCTCCAATTGCTGGTGTTCCGGCCTCAAACCTGACTCATACAGAAAGAAGTTTAGAGCAAACACATGACAGCGTTACATAATTCTCTAAACTCCCTATGAACTGTGAACTGAAACAATCGAATTATAGTGAGTTTTGGGTTATTTTTGGCTCATTTTAGGCGAAGTGTGAATTTAAAATGAGAATTATGTCACACTGCACATGACCAAGCATCTCAGTGACGCAAAGACACAGGAAAACCAAAAATGTTCAAGGCGAACATACACAGTCACATTAGCATGAAAATCATAGACAGGCAAGAAGTATTAATATTAAAATACATACTACATCAAATATCCAATTAGAACTCCATGCTTAATGTGGCCAGTCAAGGTTAGATGCTTCTGCATGCTAAATTATTCAATCAAATGAAGACACCAACCTTGATGGAGGATCAGCGTAAGTGGAGTGGTCCAGATATACATCTGCAATCATTTCCCCGCCACCTAAAAAGTGAATAGAAGTTCAGATAGTTTCCCAACTTCCCAAGGCAGAATAATGTGTCTTGCCATGACTAGGATTAATTACGTCGTTGTCACAAATCATAGCCTCTGTCTGTAGCTAGCCCAAGCAGAATTTAAAAGCTAGTAAATAATTTATGTTTTATTAAATAAAATAAATATATACCTAAGAAAGGAGGCATGCTTGCCAAGAGTTCTTCTTTGCCATATAGGAATCCAATACCTGTAGGTCCACACATCTGAAGCGTTGTTCACTCATTGTTTACAGAAAACCATTTCTGATTAGCAAAAATAAATAATAGTGAAAGAAACAAACCTTGTGCGAAGAAGCCACAAGAAAATCAGCATCAAGCCTCTGAACATCAACTACCATATGTGGAACACTTTGACAAGCATCTACCAACACTTTTGCCCCAACACCATGAGCAGAGCGCACAATATCAACTATAGGGAGAGTTGAAGCTACAAGAAAAGAAAATAAAACCAAATAGTCTCAATAAAAGAACAATCCTTTGGAAGGGCATGTTCTAGACTCTAGAGTCTAGAGTATTGTGAAATTAACTTCAGATTGGTGAAATATGAGATTTCAAATTATACATGTCTCAATGAAAGACAAAATCATCTTCCAAAAGTAGTACTTCATCCGTTTCTTTTAAGTGTCACACTTACCTATTAGGGAAATGTCAAAATACATGTGACACGTCCTTTTCGGGCAATTTTTCTCTCTATCTCTCTCTAATCACACGGGTCCCCCTTATTTTCTGTCACTCTATCTCTCTCCTCTCCAATGAATGTTTAGGAGTATGGACAAAAAAAGTGTCACTTAAAATGACATGGAGGTAGTATATTGTTTCTACTTTCCGGTGGAAGTTTTTGCATTTTCCAGAAATTTTAAGAAGTGTTAGCAATAGAAAAACCACCAAGCACAATTTAGTTTCACACACCAAGTACATTTGAGACGTGATGAACGACCACAAGTTTTGTCTTTTTTGACAACGACTCCAATAGATTCATGGCATCAGGAGCTTCTTTTTCAGTCAAACTCACAAACTTCAAAACAGCGCCAGTCTTTTGAGCTACAATTTGCCATGGAACAATAGCACTATGATGTTCAGCGACAGTGAGGATGATCTGCGTCCAATTTTAGCATCAAAGCACAAATCAGACACACAACATATAATTACAAAGAATTTGGAGCATAATTTAGACGATGAATAATTCAAAAGATAATGAAATCAAGAATAGTTGCTATCTGCAACAACAACAACAGCAGCAACAGCAACAACAACAACAACAACAACAACAAAAATCGAGCAAACAGATGCAGATTTCCTTCGTATGTAGTCAAACAAAACAATTATATAGAATTATAGATGAGATCATTGCATCAAAACATTTGAAAGATCCATAAATACATTCAAGTTTAAAAGCGGAGAAATTTTTTTTTCATGTAAAGACACCATTCATTTGTGATCTATATTTTGGTTAGTTGAATCCAGAGGAACAGACACATTTATCACCAAGCCAGTATGTGTACTTGGTAGACCAGTTTTGCAAATATATTGACTTATTGAGTATAATAGTCACAAGTCCACAACCAGTCAACCAATTGCCTATCAATTATATCTCCGCATGACAGAAAATACTTCATAAACAATTAAACATAGGGAGTGGACAGCCTGAATCAAGTGGCAAAACATGATCAGCAGAACCACCCCTATACATGGCTATTTTCATCGAAAAAATTACCCTTTGCTCTGCTATTCATTTATTCTAGTGATTCCTTGTATGTAGGAAACAAGACCTGAAGGCATCCATCCAAACAGAGCTCTGCAAAATCACTACTAGATTTAAAAGCAAAAAATGAAGTCCTTAATCTTATCTAATTATTGGTTCAAAGTATGTCTGTGTGCTGATAGCAAGACTAGATCAACGAGAGCAGAAGAATATTTGAGGTCTCCAGGAAGAAGAGTCTTAGATGGAACTTGGAAAGAGTTAGAAAAGATGTGAAGCAATTGAATTTGTAGGAGAGGTTCTCATAGGGGATGGAGGAAAATATATGTGGATGACCACACGAGATGAACAATTTTGGTTCATGTAGCCAACCCCAGTTTTGGGACTAAGGTTTTCATTGATTGATTGAGGAAGAAGAGTCTTTCTTACAATTATTTTCTTTTACTTCCAAAAAGACATAGAATTACAGTCTAACAGCTTCAAACTCTTAATTAGTCCATTGAGAGTTACTCTCACAAAAAGCTATAAACTTAGCCCGGGTTTCCAGTTTTCTTGGCAAGAAAAAAAGGAAAATGATCAATGCTTCATTTTTGGCACGATTCACAAAAGTTCAGTTTGCCAAAATGATTTTTCTCATAAAAAATGGCAAGAGTGATAGTACATGCAGTTTTTAATAGCATACCTCATCACCAGCTTTTATGTTAGAAAGACCCCAAGAGTAAGCCACTAAATTGATTGCTTCAGTGGCATTTCTAGTAAAGATAACCTCACTAGCTTCCTTTGCATTGATGAAAGCAGCCACTTTCTTCCTTGCTAACTCGTAGCCATCTGTTGCCTTTGCACTAAAAAACAAGACTCAACAAATTACTATCAAAATCAGAATCACCAAGGAAATGCAGTCAACATTAAAGAAACCTTTATCCTTAGTAACCTCAACTCCCGACATCGAGGTTCTTAGAGAAAAAAATGCTTCATGGCCGAAATCAAGGTTCTTCGAGATAAAAGCACTTTGATTAAAGGGAAATAAAAGAGGAGTAAAAAAGACATCAAAAGAGCCTTAGAATGGTTTCAGCACCTCAAAAAGTGTATCCCTCTGTGCACATTTGAATTATACTCTTCATAATAGTTTAGCAAAGCCTTCAACACAACTGAAGGTTTCTGCGAAGTTGCCGCGCTGTCCAAGTAGACAAGCTTCCGTCCATTTACTTCCTGCAGCATAGGGCAGCAATTCATCATTACAAAGAACTCAACACCACCACCCACTTATCAGTTATTAAATTCAAATTAAATCACCAGTAGTTCACACTACAACATAATAGACCAAAATCTGAAAAAAAATCTTCATTGGAGTACAATAACAAACAAAACAATGAAAGGATTACTTCAARCCAACTTACGGAGTATCAAAAGCTAACATTTTTTCAATACAAAACAAGCACAAGAGTGACAAGACACCCTTTTCCCAAACAGTTATTATACCACAATGCCTAAATGCTTGGCCTTTTATTCACCACATAACAACTCCGTTTAGGTATTTCCTTCCTTTACCTCATCATCACACCAAAAGCTTAATTTGCCAAAAATACAACTACAATTCAATTACAATAAGGTTAATTATGCAAGCCTCACATATTGCCGCCAAATTAAACAAATAAACAAGCAATTCAATAAACAAAAACTCATACACAACATAATTCATCAAACTATAACCAAAATCAATAAAGGTATAAACTTTACAATCAAAGCAGGATAAAATCGAGTGAAACCAAACAACCCCATTAATAAAGATTGAATCTTGAAAAGTACCTGATGAAGAATAGGAAAATCTGGGCGAGTAGAGTGGCCAAGTGAAAGGGATTCATTAGGGGTGGCAATTGAAGCAGAAGAAGATGATGACAGCGAAGCAACAAACAGAGAGGAAGAAGATCTTTTGAGGCCAATTCGGGCTGAACCGTAAAAGGGATTATTAGGGTTGAAGATAAGAGAATTGAGTGAAGTTGTTGAAGGCTTTATTGTTAGAGTTACACCTCCCATTCCCATCTTTTCTTCTTATCTTTGTTACAGAAGCAGCAACAAGAAACGTTACTTGTAGTTTAGACTGGAGACTTGATTAGATTCAGTGAGAGGACAAAACTTTAATAATCTACCATTCGTTATTCTATGTTTTCCTCGATCATATTTGGGTCTAGGTTCATTCTAACTTAAACAACTATAGATAATGACAAAACTCGAAATTTAATGGCATGATCGTCAATAGCTAACACAAACTCAAGCCATGAGCATGGTTGTCAAGAGATAGGTCAACTTGATCGTCGAGATCGAGATTGATACACTCGGCAAAGCAAAATACTTCCTCTGTAGGTCTCGTTTGCCGTTTGGTTGTTCAATAAAATCATATGGGCATTTCACATTCCTAGGAATTTGTTGTTTGTGTTTTTGTTCGGTTGTCAAATATGTAAGACATTACAACTTTCTTGGAAGTTCTATTTCCCACAAAATGGAAGAATTCACTTACTTAATATTCTAGAGGAAAGTGATCGAAATTTTTCATGGGAAGTAGTCAAGTAGCTAGGACTTCCCATATGACACCAAACAAATTTTAGCAAATCAAAGGAAATTATATTCCATGCTTTTCGTAGGAATTAATTATTCCCATATGCAACCAAACGAGGCTAATTAGGTTATGTGGTTATTATTGTCAATCTTGTTTGTTAATTAAAGTGATAATAAGATTTCCGATCAAGTTATTTTCTTGCATTTTTTTATTAAAAAAAACATGGCCATCTAGGGTGAATCGTATCAAGAGGCTATGGGTGTCGTTTGATTGACAACAAATTCCACATAAATTTAGATTAAATTCTCAGGGAATACATAACGGGTTGGTTGTTTGGTATGCAAAATTTTTGCATTTCATGAGAAGTAGAAATTCACACAACGTGGTGTAATCATTTAATTACCGAGTTCTTGAATTGGTGAAAAGAAATTCTTATGTCAATTCCAAATTTAATTCGTGTGGTCAATCAAACACCAAAGTCAATTCTTACGAAAAGAGTCATTCCCTATAAAATATACAAGATAATTATATAATTTTCCACGAAATAAGATTTTCTATGTAATTTTTAATGATAAATTGGTAACCAAACGAGTCTAATATGATAAGAATTAATTTCCAATGATAACGAGACATAAACTAATGTAAATTGATGTGTCTAACAAATTTCGTTCTATCTAAATTAGCCAAAATTCACAATATCACACTTGACGTCCAAGAAAAAAATAATTATTTTTTTTTAAAAAAAAAATACAGTAGAATTTTGAAAATAGAGGGGTAGAGTGGTGAGAAAAAATAGGAAAAGTGGGAAAGTGGGTGTACGTGTCACACATCCACACTACATATATCAACCCATAACAGTTAACCGTCACTCTTCATTTCTCACTCTTCATCATTCATCATCATCTTTCACTCATTTCATCCCATTTCATTGCGTGAGAGAGAAGAAAATGGAAGAATGTCGTAGTAAAAATGGTAAAAGAACAATCAACAACTACAACAATGATTATTCTCGTTATTACAGTTACTACGACAGTAACAACAACAACAACAACAACAGTAGCAGCAGTAACGATAACTCGTCAGAAATCAGTGAAGAAGTGAAGACAATAATGATGATACGTAAAGGGCCTTGGAAGCCCGAAGAAGATCAGGTGTTGCTTAATCACGTGCGGAAGTACGGTCCTCGTGATTGGAGCTCCATTCGATCCAAAGGTCTCCTCCTTCGGACCGGCAAGTCSTGCCGTCTTCGTTGGGTTAATAAACTTCGTCCCAACTTGAAGAAGTACGACGTACCATATATTCAATTGTTACGTTRTTTCTGTTTTCTACTACGTAGTTAAATTAACTACATACTACAATGCATGATCTTATCTTACTTTCTTGTTGTTTG
Source organism: Bassia scoparia (assembly GCA_008642245.1). Lineage (NCBI taxonomy): Eukaryota > Viridiplantae > Streptophyta > Magnoliopsida > Caryophyllales > Amaranthaceae > Bassia > Bassia scoparia. Next base: position 58,949 of record SNQN01002681.1, on the reverse strand, counting down.
TATTGTCATATTTGATCACGTTCTTGCTTTTTATGTCATTTTTCTGTTTGTAATTAGTTGTTTTTACTCAAATTAAAGTTGTGTTCTTGCTTATGTTTTTCATTACTTATTAATTATTGTTTATCATTGTTCAATTTCTGTTTATAGTATGTCATTGTTTTCAGTTTATCATCATTTCACATTTGTTGCATTTTGGTTATTATTGATCATGCAATTGTATGTTTTCTTATCTTATCATTATGTGATGGATTATTGCTTGGTAATTGTACTAGATTTGATGTTGTTCTTAATTTAACTGATCTGTTTTTTTATACATTCTAATTATTTTATTTCATTTTTCATAATTAAAAAAAAAGTGGGTGCAAGTTTACAATGGAGGAAGAGAAGATAGTGATAGAATTGCAAGCACAACTGGGGAACAAATGGGCAACAATAGCAACACATTTAGCAGGAAGAACTGACAATGATGTCAAGAATTTTTGGAGTAGCAGGCAGAAGAGATTGGCTAGGCTACTGCACTCTCAATCTCCGACTCGTAAGAAGCACAAAGCTTCTGCTTCTGCTTCTTCTTCTGCTCCTTCCACTAGGGATCGCGCTCACTTTCCTAAGGTTTGCTCCATTTTTGTTACCTGTGTGCTGTGTCTGAATTATCCAGTACAGAACAGCATATGTTTTGTACTTTTGTTTGTGTTCTTGTTTTGATGTTGCTTCTGAATAAGGAGTATATATTTATATATGTATTAAGTAGTTTGTGTGACAGGAAAATTAAGTGTTTTGGTTGAGAATATGCAAATTGCAACTAAAAGTATATTACATAGCATGATGTGTGCTTCTGATAGATTTTAACAAAAACATCATCATGTTCTATAAGAGTTAGTTCAATCTTATTATTTGACCTTTTATTGATTGAAGTTGTATATTTGTTTTGCTTATGATTTTGATCAGGTCCCCAAGAATTCTATAATGGAGGGAGAGGCATTCTCTAACGCTCAATCTCTGAACTCGTCCTCCAACAGCACTGCCGCCACAGGCACAAATGCCCTGACAATGARACCCTATGCAGGTTCGGTTGAGGGAAGTTGTCCGTCTTTTGAAGCTAACAACACCACTTATCTCAARCCGATCCCCCTAAATGCATGCTGGAACAACARGGAGTTCCAATTTCCATTCCCCCCTGAAACGCAGGAATTTATCAACAGGCTCGACTCWGACTTTGTTTCACCATTTGGATATTGCAACGATGAAACTGCACTCTTCGATGATGGAGTCCGCCTTTTTTCATGCTTTGGGGGAGGTGCTGTGGYTGGTTCAATGGGGGTGAAGCWGGAGAAGGACAACTTTGCAACYCCCGACAGCTTCTTTGAGGACTTTCCGTCAGATGTGTTTGATCAGATAGAGCCATTACCTAGCCCTTCTAACTGGTAAATGTAGGTTGGAATTAGAACTAGGATTATCTAACTTGTTGTTCTTGTTCTGACTATATCTGACAGACTTCTGTAGCACTGCTAGTTTAACTTCCCTAATCCCAGACATATTTAACTTGCAAACGTTCTGTAATTTCTTAACTTAATATCATTTTATATATTTGTATCTTAATTACAAGCATAATGAATGATTGTCATTTTGTTTTCTACTGATGTTGCCTTAGTAWAACAAGTTCGAGCTTTGACAATGCAACATCACTTGTTGGGAGAGCTTCTGCTTCACCCCAAATTGAGGCCTCTGTATTATACGTTGATCGAATATCGATTTTAACAAGAGGGAATGTAGAAAAACAATGTAGCAGAAGGCTCAAAGAGTAGTGTCCATTTCTTTTAAACATCTCAATTCTCAACTGAAAGTTTTGACAATCATTGTAATGCGACAGCCTACATAAAACTAAGTTAGCAGGCTAATAATGAAAGCAGCAGCTCAAACCTAATGTATAATTCTAACCAGAAGAATAGATACCGTGGCGRTTGGCTGCAAACAATTATTRYTAAACAAAATCACCCTCAGAATGAAGAAAAATTGCTTGTTAATATCTAGATCATACACCATCAGCCAAGGTATCGGTTATATAATAGCCAATGCCAGTAACTTTTGGAGCTGTGAGCAATTCGAAGTTTCCAACGGTAAACGATCCGTTTTCTTCAAAGGTGATCTGTCTTCTTGCATGAGAATAAGCACAGTAGTTTACTTCATAAACAACAGCACGTTTCTTAAAGCTCGAGACCGAAGTTCCCACGCCTTCCCCTGCATATCACCAAAATAATCTCAACAAGCGAAAATTGTACACTGTAATCTGAATAAACTGAGACCGGGAACAAACTCTGCTATAGTGATAATACAATTTTGGATCCCATTCACTATCCGCCCAAACTAATGTAATTACAGCTTTGATACTCAGACTATGGTACTTCCGTACTTGTATCAAACAAGAGTAATCATTTATCTGTCAAATCCAGCTTTTTAACAAGTTAGTTTCATTTGGGTCCAATGTAGTGTCATGATGATCCAGGTATGTGAAGAGCAATGAAGAGTCTGAGAAATATAGGTCTAGGCATTACGAAGCTATGCATTAATCCCGTAATTAAGTAAAGAAAAAGAGTAACTAAAAAAGGCATGCTGTTAGAAATGAAGAAAAGAAAAAGAACATGGCTAGAAATAAAAGCTTACCATGAGTAACTAGCAACAAATTTTCTCTAGGGTATTTATTTGCAAGTGCTTGAATGACCAGCTCATATCTGCTCCTGGAACCTAAGACAGTCTCTTCCCACCGCGGCATCTATATTTGCTCCAGGAGATAATTCAGGTAAGATATAGATGATGAAATATGTACCCATATACAATAAAAAGCACATTGCGGAGCAAAAAAGGATGGTAAATTTACCTCTGGGTAAACCCTTTCAACTGTACGATCTACAGTTCCAGCAGGTAGCAAAGCTTCAATCTCGGATAGGTTGAAACGAAAATCACCATCTTTAGGAGCATATTGAGGTCTTATAGCTTCCCTATTTAACATTTCACACAACCCATACTCAACAGAGACCTGCAATGACAGTTTGAGAAAAAAATACATACATGATACACAAGTTATATTTCCGTTCTTTAGAAAATATAACTTAATCACTTATCAATCTCCGAACTAGATGCTCATTTAGTTGGATCAAAAGTAAATTCAAAAATTCTATTTAGAACACATTACAGTATTACGCAGGTAACCTCGTAAACAAGTCTCAATCTCAATCTTAAACTTTGAAAACCCAAAGCGTAGTAGACAAAAGAGGAAAATTAACTTTCTGCCAAAATTTCAGGATAAACATTTCAATTTACCATCCTAAATCGACCAACAAGTCAACGACTACAAAACTAAAGGGCATATATTCTGTCATGAGGCGAACCAGTCACGAAGGGCAGCACACTAAGTTTCAATCACTGTCAAGGGTCAACAGGTGCAATTCCATAAAGCCTTTGGTCGCCTTCTCTTTTTATTGACTAAACATGTATGCAACTTAAATTACATTGTGCTCCAGTGGCCAAGAAAAGGTGAATAAATGGTTGATAAGCGTCCGCAAGAGCATGAAAAGATGGATGAAAAGAATTTAATGATAGTTAATGAGAGAAAAGGAGTAAGAAAAGAGGACAGAAAGGTAAAGAAAATTCCAACGAGGTATCCAATGAGACAAGGTTGTCAGAGTCACAAAACATAATATTCTTTACTTAAAAAAAGACTTACAGGAAAGAAAGGCGGAGCAACGTATTAAAAAAAACCCAACTGAAGCAATGACCTTTATAAGCTCAATTATGTACATTTCACATCACTGAAATTTATTGGCAAAATTAGGATGACCTCAGTTATGAAATAAACAAGCACAATACATCAAAAAGCTAAAAGATTCACCACGCAATAGCCAGGCATCGGGAATTCAGGAGTGCTATTTGTATGGGTAGTKACTGTTAACTAGTTACACAGCAATCTTAATTTACCAGATATCCAGGAACTTCAAATTAAAACTTAAGAAATGGCCCTAAGTCACAATGAAGCAATACAAAATTCCTATGATTTGAGGTACATTCAAGCACTACCATATGTTTATGGTGAAAGACTTTTCGAGAATCAACCAAATATACTTCTCCACATGATGTTTTTCTTTTCATAAGTAGATGTGATCATGATACCTACAATACTTCAGTGGCAATCAGATTATTCCAAGCTTTATGATCAGAAAGGTTCTTCCTTGTGATATCTAATCGATAATGTCACATCTACTTAAAATTCAGGTAGACCCGAAACTCGGGCCTTCTTTGACTCATCTATGATACTATGCCAGTAGACACAATTGACCATCGCTTCCATCAGTAAACAACAAATATAGTCTCTTCAGTCATCAGATTCAATCCATAAATTGCTTTCAACTTTTCCTAGTAAATTTACCAAATATAGATTCTGATTTCAAATTTTCAAAGTACCAAATTTCATGAGTTACTTTCCCASACCCTACAGCACCATGCCACCACTTATCAACTTGCTTTCAAATTACAATCATCATCACATATCATAAAACTAGCACACTGATTTCCAACATATAAAACAGTTGTTAACAKATTTATAACTCAATTATCATCGCTAAAATTAACAGTCAATGCCAACAAAGAGCCAATTACACCCATCATTCAATTCTATCATTAAGCAACATGAACAACTACAAGTCTACAACCCATTAAATAGCATCTCAACATTAATAACAACATTTCAAAAAAGCAACCATACTTAAAAGTTTAAACCCATTAAACTGATAAAAAAAATTAAACCTTGATCATCAATAAAATCCTAACAACACCCACAATTCAAACACARAAATCCTCACAATTCAAAATTAAAAAGTCAACAAAATATAACAAAGATCAAAACTTTACCTTAACTTTAGCATCAGAAGCAGAGCAAAGAGCAGAAACAACCTCAGAAGCAGTCTGAACACATCGCAAAAAGGGAGAAACAAACACCCTATGAATCGGAAAATCGAGCTGGGTTCGAATCTCATTGCCAGCATTAAAAGCTCTGGTTTTTCCAGCATCAAACAAGGGTGGGTCCCACGGGCGCTGAGCAGTGGTGACCCAGGAGGGGACAAAGTTGTCCATACGATCACCGTGCCTCATGACAAGCACGTTCTGATGAAATTGAGGAGGACCGTTGATTTGGTGATCATCGTTGGAGGTCATATTGGGAGTTGCGCGAGAATGGAAATGGGAGTTTGTTGGGGATTGAGAGAGTGGGAGTTTGAGAGTGGGATTGAAGGAGATGGGATTTCTTGGGGTGGTTTTTGAAGGAGTGTTTGGAAAATGACAATGGAAAGGAATCAGAAGTTTTGGTGTAAGTTGAACGAGGTTACTCAGATGATAGCTTCTCATTTTGTTTGTTTTTTTTAATTTGTTTTTCTATTGAATAATAATTTGTTCAACATTCCTACTAGGCTGCTGGTGCCTGGTGGACTTTTTGTCACTATTCCCAAGCCCAATTAAAAGGCAAATTSTATGATTATGATGTGAGTCGAGTTTTAACTTTGAATCAGGGTATCTCGATTCTCGACTAYTCGACTCAAATCTTTAATATTTTGAYRRGATTTTGAGTTGGCTCTAGRTCATATGAGTTAAYTTGGGTATRRTYATTRGYRTTGTTAAGGTTTTGAATCGATTTCGAGTTCGGTTGAGCTCAAATGAGTCAAGTTGGGTATRCTAATTCGAATTCTTAAGGTTTTGAATCGATTTCGAGTTGGGTTAAGCTCGAATGACTTGAGCTTTGATCGAATTTTAACAACCTTGAGTCGAACTTTTAATCGAGCCAAGTTTTTTTCATTTGACAATTTTTTTTCTTTGTATTATTTTTTCCATTTGAAATTTCAAATGAAAAAAGATAAGTGTAGTTGTACCTACATAGAATGTCATGCACATATCTAATTGTTGCATCTTTTATTGGGAATTAGGTACCTGCACCTCTCCATTTATTAGAGGTGCCTAATTTCAAAATTTCTCTATTTTCTCCCTTAGTCCATCTCCAATCATTGATTAAGAAAATGGACTCTCCATTCCCCTAAAAAAAATGGAGAGGATCCTAATTCTTTTATTAGGAGTAGTCGCTACAATTGACAAAAAATTGCACTCATACTTGATGATTATATTTACGTTTTATTCTCGTTAATTAAATTTTGTTGAATTAAACTTATTTCTATTGAACTGAATTTATTATTATTGAACTGAACTTGTTAATATTGATTTGAGTTTATTTTTACTAACATGTTAATAAAATTTTACTCAACCGAACTTATTAATTGAAATAAGTTGATGAGAACTGACCTCAAATCCTTAATTATTTTACTCTCAATAATTCCTTCTGTTATTYTTTAGACGGCGATGACAATGAACCCTTACTAATTCTTGATATTACGAGTTTTTGAATTGACTTAAATGTGTCAAGCTCAACTTTACCTCGTTAACCTCTCGAGTTAAACTGGATGAACTGAACTGGATAAAAAAAAAAAGAGTAATTTAAAATAATAGAAAGTGAAAAATTGGAGAACCATATTTCTTTGTCTTTGGACTCTGAAGTACTTAAAAGTTAAAAACCCTCGACTTAGACTCGTTCAAACCTCCCTTTGTCTCTCAACCCCTTCCTCTTCCTCTTCCTCTTCCTCTCCCACTGAAACTCGGCAATTCGATCTTCATTTTCTTTGGTGAGTTCAAAGTTTCAATATTTTTTTACAACAAGTTGGATTTATGCTGCTTTTGATTTTTGGGTGTGACTTGATTTTCTTCTTTATTTGCTTAGTTAGCTGTACATTGAAAGTTTAGATCTTTATTGATTATCATATGGTTTATTTATTCTCTTTGATACAAAGATTATACCTTTATTTTATACCCTTTATGTTTTTTTGGGATTGTTTTTGAATTAAGCAGTGAGTTTGTTTTTTTTTTTTTTTTTTTGGGTTCTGAATTAATGTTTTGTTGGAACTTGCTGGTTTTCTTCCATTTAATTGATATGTGGTGAGAAAATATGCTTTGTTGATTTAATAAATTAATATATGCGGCAAGCTTGTAAACTGTTACAGCACATATTACGGAGTAAAAAGAAAACAGAAATAGGTTTATGATTTTGGGTAATTTAATTTGATTAATGAATTTGATCCTAAGTATGATATATCAACGAATATGTCATTGATGAAGGATGTTCTTATATCACCCTGCAAGACTTTGTGACCTAAGAGCATCWTGTAGCTGTGTTTGTCACATCATCTTTTCAAGCTACCGAGTACATCATTTTCAAGCTACAACTATCCACAATATAAAACTACAAATTTTATACTCCCTCCGTAACATATTTCTCACAACTCTTGTATTAAGTTGTGTTAACATTGTAAATAAGCTTAATTATGTTTAGTTGTAAAGTAGAAGAGGAAAGTACATTAGTTTGTGAGGTAAAATTGGAGGGAAAGGTTTTGAGTGAATAGGACAAATTAGTGGAAGGATCATTTTGATGTCTTTTTCCACGTTTCACTTGATGTGGTACAAGGGAGGGGGGAAATTTTCAAGCCAAATAAGGAATGAAGTACAAGTGTTGCAAGAATTATGTTACGGACGAAAATAGAAATAGTTGCGAAAGAAATAGGAAGAAAAAATTGGTTGAGTTTGTATGTCAACAAAGTTACAAGGTTTATCTAAGCTACAAGTTCATTTCTTTCACTGTGGTTTTAGCTTGTAGCTTGGAACTTTCAATATTTGCAAGTTAGTCCTTTAAAGTCACTACTGTGAGAGCATCCACAATAGTGAGCTACAAACCTTGTAGCTTTGCGTGCCATGTCATATTTTTAAGCTACAAGGTTTTCAAGCTATCTCTACCTACAATGTCAAGTTACTATCCTTGTAGCTTGAAATTGACCTCACTTACAATTTTTCACATAATTTTTCCTTCTTGCATTCAATACCATAAATTGCAAGCTACAAGCTTGAGTCAAGCAACAAGCTCACTTTTCCTACAATGGTTGAGCTAGTAGCTTACAATTTTACAAAATTGCAAGCTAGTCCTTTAACACAAACAWWMTGGATGCTCTAATATGTCATTGTTTCTGTTCTGCTGTAATGGAGTATGTTAGTTAATCCTTTTTTGGAAATAGTACTTCTATGTTGTTTAGTTATGAAGGTGGAATATGGTTTTTCTATTATCTGAACCTAAAGTCTTGAACTTTGTGCTTTAGAGGAGTGCAGTAGGGTGTCATCATGTTTGGACGTATGCCGAAGAGAAGTGAAAATAACACAAAATACTATGAAGTTCTTGGTGTCTCTAAAAATGCCAGTCAAGATGAACTCAAGAAGGCGTACAGGAAAGCTGCCATAAAGAATCACCCAGATAAGGGTGGAGACCCGGAGAAGGTATATGACTTGCTTGCCTTGTAGGAGTTGTAGGATATGTGGTAGTTCTTCTAGTTTTTTTATTCACTTGTCTTGTATCTTGTAAGCATGTAAGTTTTGCACTTCCAACATGTTTTTTTTATTCTTCTGGATAATGTTTACTTCGCCTTAGAATTTAAATTTTGTTCTTGGTTCTTTGCTGCATTCCTGCCTTGATCAAGCTGCAGAATAAATCAATGTTTGAAAAGTCGTGCGGATTGATTTCATGGTTGATTTCTCTCATCCTTGCCGTAGTTATTATGAGTATTTTGATTATGTTTATTAAGCTGAAGACAATTGTCTTAGAGAGTATTGTTTCCGCAGCGTTGAAAGTTTGAAGTGCTTATTTGCTATTTATATTCACTAATCTCACCTGAAATTGTGAAATTGAGAAATTGAGAAATTGAGGGGACTTGAAATTTTATGTAATATATGGAGAGCTTCTCCTCATTATTGGATAATTGAGTGATTATAATAAACTTTAAACTTATATTATGCTGACTTCTGCAAGTTCTTAAGGTAAAGTGTTGTTGTGCATCATGGAGGAGATTGCCAGGTGCCCAGGTTCAGGGGCTTCATCTGCTAATTACTTACTCATTTATCCGTTTACTTTTCATGCTTAATTTTGGATGACTTTTGACTGTTTTTGTTGGACTTTTAGTTTCAGCTAATATCTCGTTTTTTAAACTTATTTTTATTGAATATTCTTGACTGTTTATTATGCTAATGTTTACATTCTTTCTCTATTATTTTTTTTCACCGTGGATCAGTTTAAGGAATTGGGGCAAGCTTATGAAGTTCTTAATGACCCCGAGAAGAGAGAAATATATGATCAATATGGGGAAGATGGTCTTAAGGAGGGAGCAGGAGGTGGCGGTCATAGTCCGTTTGATATATTRGAACAACTTTTTAATCCTTCAGGTTTTGGAGGTAAGAATTACCGCTAATATTTTTTGACATTACCTTTTGCAGTGTCCTTCCCAACCCTTCTATCTTTTTTTTTAGCACCTTGCGATTAGGTGTAATTTGTCAAGCCTCTGATATCCAATCTCAGCATAAATACTTCATAACAAATAGAGTAATACTTTTTCAAATGTGGAAGTAAACTTCTAAATCAGAGGTGTTGTTACCTAGGATAGTTAGGAAAATACAATTTGGTTTGTTTTGGGCATGACCCTGAACACTGTCTGGCTCTGTGGGATGTTGTTTTTGAGAACGTTCACCTTGCCTTGAAAGTGAAGCTTCTTAATTAGGTTTCGACAACTGCTTCTCTTTCTGTTAAGTCTAGTTATTTGTGTGCAGCTGTGAGCTTCATCTTTGAGGAGTCTTTATTCTTCTATGAACCACATGACTTTTTTTTTTACCTTTACGTTGTTAAATTAGGTTGTCTATTGGCAACATTAAATGCGTTTATCTGTTATTTGTCAAAAGAATGTCTCATCCCGAAGTATATAAGCAAAACCGTAGATGCTCAAAAAATATATCTATTATTATTAATACAGAGACGAGACATGTTTTTGTGTAAGTAAAGGAAATGAGTCTTCACGGAGAGCCTAATCACGCAAAAAAAGGAAAAGTCAAATGCTAGGGGTTTCACATTAAAACAATTCCTTAGAGACGAGGTAAGAGTTGCAAAAGAATAAAGTTTATAAAATAAGAGACACAACCGTTAAGGCTGACTCCTCCAATTAGGTTCATGTTCCAGCTGTACATGAACCTGAGGCTACACTCATTTGGCCTAATATTGCTGAATGCTGATTGAATAATATGTGTTCTGTATTTGAAGAAAAAATAGATGCATCTATGTCCTTTTATCTTGAATTTATCTTTAGTTAAGGGGTGTTTTATAAGACACCTTCTCTATATGTAAGGGAAAAATTAGTTATTTTGAGATCCTCTATGATCTTTATATTGTATGTTTTATTACTTTCATAGGTGGTAGCAGTTCAAGGTTTAGGAGGCAACAGCAAGGTGAAGATATGGTTCAAACTTTGAAGGTTTCCTTGGAGGACTTATACAATGGGACCACTAGGAAACTATCGCTCTCTAGGAATATACTTTGTCTTAGATGTAAAGGGTATAATCCTCCTCCATCATATTATTACTGTACTGCTTCATAAAGCTTCCGATTCCTTAAATGGAAAAAAATTATAAACATAGACATGTTAATTCATTAGTAGGTTTAGCKACGAGGATAATATTTAGCTTGTTCAGATCAAAGCCTCCGTGGCGCATTTGGTTGCTGGTAATAAACGATGGTATTCAATAAGTTTAGAAAACTTGCCCATGTTGAAGGTAAATGCTTGTCAATCTGAATGTTTTTCTTTCTTCAGAAGTTTTCATTAACCGTCTGTTGTCACTTTAGAGGTTGATATTGTTGTTTTGGGTTTTAATGTGTGGAGTTGGATTACCATGGAAATTTGCTGTATACTTTACCATCTATCAAACCAGTTGTATGTCCTAGTTTTCGGGGCACACATTAAGAATTTAAGATCCACGTCAAATGGCTGTGGAATGAAAAACCGATTTGTTGCTCAACTCACTAGGGTCTAACCTGATTTTCATTGTTATGGAATCTTGCACTCTTAACTTCTTAAGCCCTAGAGTTGGTGGTTTGTGAAAATGAATTGATAATTTGATATGCTATGTATATCATACATGATAACCTTGTCCTCTACTCACAGTCAGCCCGCTTGTATGGCAAAGTATGGCAAATGAAGTTAGGATTCCTGAATTGCCTTGGTTGTATGTGGAATTGTGGAATTGTGGATTGGTGGATGTGGGATGGAGGTACCGCCACCTGGAAATGGCTTATATCAGTCCCCAGCCCAGCACCTACCAATTCATGAGAAAGCTTCCTCATTTTGAAATTGATAGGCTTCATTGGCTGCTTTGACTGATACACTCAAATTGATAGCGAAAAATTGTATTTTGTATATGACCTGAATTTTTCTGTTCTTAAGGGCAAGAACAATTTCCTCTAGCTAAATTGTAAATGAGTGGTTCTAATTTTGCTAAAGATACGTTTGCAGCGTTGGATTAGCCATATGTGGTCTTTCTTGGATGTGACTAGCTTTTTTTTTTTTTTTCTTTTTCTTTTTCAATTACTTATTTTATTGGTCGTTTGGTCATGGAAACTCTTTTCGAGAGTATTTATAAGACATAAATCACCAAATACACATTATTGCCAATATGTAAGATAGTGATCAAGCAAAGCCAGAGCTCATTGGTTCTCGTGATATGGAATATTGCAGGAAAGGATCAAAAAGTGGGGCATCCTGTCATTGTAATGGCTGTCAAGGTTCGGGAATGAAGATTACTACTCGACAAATTGGGTTTGGTATGGTTCAACAAATGCAGCATGTTTGTCCAGAATGTAGAGGCTCAGGTAATTGTTCCATACTTCCATCCTCTCTAAAATATTCTTTCATATGTCATAGTGCTTTCTCATCATATGTTATTGGAATTGTAGGGGAGGTTATCAGTCAAAAGGACAAATGCCCACAGTGCAAGGGCAACAAAATTTCTCAGGAGAAAAAGGTTATGGAAGTGCATGTTGAAAAAGGGATGAAAAATGGTCAGAGAATTGTATTTAGTGGACAAGCAAATGAGGCTGTAAGTGCATGTTATATTAAGTGACGTTCTTCTTTCTGAAATAGTGAAATGATCATCTTTAATGTCTTATTCTGATAATGCAGCCAGATACAGTCACCGGGGATGTTATATTTGTGTTGCAACAAAAGGAACATCCTAGATTCAAGCGGAAGTTTGATGATCTCTATGTTGAGCATAAGTTGACTCTGACTGAGGCGCTCTGCGGTTTCCAGTTTGTCCTGACTCATCTCGATGGCAGACATCTACTGATTAAATCTAACCCCGGGGAGGTCATCAAGCCTGACCAATACAAGGCAATCAATGATGAAGGCATGCCACAACACGGGAGGCCATTCATTAAGGGCCGTTTATATGTCCACTTCGATGTTGAATTTCCCAATTCGTTACCCCTTGAACTTTCCCAATCTTTGGAGAAAATCTTACCATCGAAACCACCTAAGAAGCGGATCTCGAAGTTGGAATTGGACGAGTGTGAGGAGACCACACTGTATGATGTTAACATGGAGGAGGAGATGAGACACAAGCAGCAACAAAGGCACCAGGAGGCATATGATGAAGATGAAGACGATGARGATGATGGTGAACCTAGGGTTCAGTGTGCTCAGCAGTAATTTGATGTTCTGACGATCAGTCAAGTGATTTCGGTAGGATTACTCTTCTAGCTATTTAAGATCAGAAAGCATGTATGTTTCAATCTTGTCAACGATGGTTTTTGAATTCCTGGTGTATTTTTTTTGTGGGTGTATAGCTTCTACGAAATCACTGCTCACACAAGCTTGTAGATTCAGTAGAATCTGATAGATGTATCCTATGCGTTTTTGGTAATACATACGTTTTTGGTAACACAAGCTTGTTTAGATCAGGTATRGGTTCAATTGTTTTTACGCAGCAGTATAGCAACGGTATTATACTGCTGTTTCATTCTAGTAATGTGATGTCTTCGCATCAAAGTTTGAATTTGCCCTCTTTTGTCAGATTTTAGTGGCCTTGYTAATTTTTCGACAGGAACAAATTATCTGTTGCTAAAGGTTTTGAAGCTAATCATTTAGCACAACCTTGTTCGTATGGTCGGATGCAAATTTATTCAGAAAAAAGTACGAAACTTTTTCACATTCATGTAACTTTCAAGRTCTAGTTAGCCTGTCTTCATTAACCCATTTCATTTACTTCGTATAAAGCTCGAAAACAATAGTGCATTGGAAAATATTTGGTAGCTATTAGGGTAAATTGTTACCTTATGAGTTATGACTGCCTTGATTTACATTTTACAATATCAATTCCAAATCCTCGTTCGCCTTTTGACGCTAAGTTCTCCTACTATTTGACCTTTGGTGAGGTAGTTTTCAATCTCAAAACAAGACTCTTATCGAATATTTTCACTTTATTTACCTTACCTTAAAAAAAATAATGATAAAAATAATAATAAAAAATGAATTCCAAATCCCAAATGAACTAATGAAGTGTGCTCCCCACATCACTACATGTGAGCCATCGATTACTTTTTACTTGCAATCTCAACCGTCCGTTTAATTTATCCTGAAAAGTAAAAATCATTTGTTCATGTCACCTCTTCAGTCTTCATCACTCTCTTTCGTTTKCAGGCTAAGATCAGAAGAAGGGCACTACGATTAAGGTAAACTTCAAGCATTTTGTTGAATATTCATGGTGCAAATGTTTAGGTTGAATTTGCATGCTAGAAAACGGTGGTCGAAATTCTTGTTGATTGTTTATGACTGACTTAAAACTTTTGTTGATGATTCAAATTACTGCTAAATGCTTCTGTTGATTGTTTATGATTGTAGTTAATTGCTGTTTTTGTTTTTTAATTAATTGGGATTTCCCTTTTGTGCTCAAGAAATGAAACAAGGTTGTCATTTCTTACCAAAATAAAGGGTTTTTTTTCCTTCTTCGTTTGGTTTTTCACTGTTAATTTCTGGATTTTATTAGGTAATTGTGTTTGTTGTGTAAGTGCTCGAATCAAGGTTGAAAYCCCTTTTRCATTTTGTGTGTGTTATCCGCTGATCATGAAATGAGATAATTATAGCTATTTTTGTTTGTTTTGTTTGAATACTGTTTCTTAAATCAGTAATTTTTAAAGTGTTATTAGTGTTATTTCTATTGATATTGATCATCACTTATCAATAGAAAGATTCTGCTTGAGTTGTTTGAGGAGTTGAATGATCCATCTTATATGGTTGATGGTTGCTGCAGAATCAATTTATGTTGTATTAGGAACTAGAGCTTAAGGTCTTGTTGATGGCAAAATGCTAAACCAACCTCCTACGTTTCGAATTACTCTGTTTCCAATTACTCGCTATGCTTCCTAAACCAACCTCACCTTGTTTAATAATGTTTATATCGTTTTGAATGTGGAATAGATGCATCAAAAGTTCGAGTATATAAGGTATTTTTTTCGCTCCACATGCTCAGAATGAAATGCTTAGCACTGTTAACATAAGTACCCTCGTCTTAATAATGATTGCATCTTATCAATGTGGAATAGATTCATCAAAAAGTCAAAAGCTTCACAAGCACTTGTTTAGCTCCCACTTGAGATATCTGCAAGATGTGTAACTCTTTCTATATGCACTTAATAAGTATCATCGACTCCCTTAAAACATTGATATCCCTCATTCAGTCTTTGCATGGTGGTCACAGGTTGAAAGCTAAGACTGTGATAGACTTTAACACCACAGCAGTTGAAGGTTGTCGAAATTGTTAGCGACTATTAATTCCATGGAAAGAAACTGCATCCTACCTTGTGATCTTGTAGAGGAAATACTGTTAAGACTTCCTGTTAAAGATTTGTTGCGATGGAAATGCGTTAGTAAAGGATGGCGTACCCTTATCGATGATGCTGGCTTTATCAGGAAGCACTATCAGGTGCAATATTCCATAATCTCATTGGATGACAACATGAAATATTTTATGGATAAGTCTAATCGATTCTCGCCTCAAGAAGAATTTTATCTCCTTTCTAGACAGCAAGGGGATGTGTTAACTGTGCCTCTGACTGGAGATGTTAGACGGGATAGTGAAGCTGTACTTCCATATAGAGCAGATGGATACCGATTTGAGTGTGTTGGCTGTGTCAATGGAATCATTTGCCTCACTTATAATTATATATATGGGACGCGTATAAGTTTTCTAGCCTTGTGGAATCCAGCCACTAGAGACTTCAAGACTATTGCATATGCAAACAGACAAGGTCTCATGGAGTGTGGATTTGGTTTCGATGTGTCATCTAATGATTTCAAGATTCTAAGAGTATATTATGGTGTTGTAATGGAAAATCAGCGCTGTTCTTACTATGAAATTTATTCGCTAAAAACCAACTCTTGGAAGCAGATAGAAAATACCGATCCCCGGGCTGATGTTACTGGATGGTCAAGTGACTTTAAAGATGGGTATTTAAATGGTGCGTTCTATTGGATATGTGTTTGTCAAGAATGTGCCTATAGGTCCCAAGAAATTGAGTGCTCGCTTCAGTACGTGATTGTATCCTTCAACTTCACATCTGAGGTCTTCAAGATTTCTGATCTACCAAAAGATGCTGCTTCCCTTGTGTGGAAAAATCAAGCGGCAATTGCATTTTACAAGGAGCGTCTTGCACTGGTCATCATTCAAMGGGTCCAAGGAAAAGCATTTGATATCTTTCATATGTGGACAGCAACCCAATTCGACGATTCTGGTGCCCCATTGTCATGGGAACCCGTAATTACCATGGACCCTACCGTGGACCTTAGACCTCCTCCAGCAATATTAGGTCTTGGGTTTAATACAATTCTAATGAATGGCCATCTTCTGCTCTCATTTCTTTATCCATGTTCTCATTATCCATGTGAAATTGAAGATGATGAGTGCTATGATTCTGAAGTTTACCAATATAATCTCTCAACGGGCAAGTTCAAGAAATTTGAATTCCGGGGGAGAGCTTGGTTCCGATATGTGGAGAGCTTGTACCCATTGTCAAAGAGGCTAGGCCAAGCGTAGAGACGCATTTTTAGAGGTAGTGTTGAAATACATTTGTTGGACTAAACAACAGCACCATTGATACATTTAAGGTTTGTTTGTTTTCAAAGTTGATTGGTACTGAAGCATTACAGTGTTTAACTGTTTGTCATATTTTGGGAGCAAATTCAAAAAGAAATAGTTATTTGAACTTTCAGGCATCTTCTGCGTTCTTATTAGGAGTATATGCTTGAAGTAAGACTGTCAAACACATATGCATTATCTATATATTGTGTTGCACTTAATCTGTATATTCTAAAGATTACTTATATTTTTCTCATACAACCTAGTGTATCTTGTGACCTGATCAGTAACAATTCCTTTACTTTTGGGTGCAGATATACTTCCTTCAGACATGCAAAACCAACAAGTTCATCTAGTTATGGAATATTATAATGCCATATACAATATATCACGGATCCCATAATTTAGTGCCAAACATATGAGATGACTCAAGCACCTCACCTCTGGAGGTCAGGTTATCTGCTACATTTGACCTGAACAGGTTRGTGAATTGCTTCAACAGTTATAATTATATAGGATGTGACAAAAAGGTGTTATATTACCCAACTTCGTAATGATAATCATCGGTGCTTATGTAGTCCTATACTTATGTAGTTCTTTATTTTTCATCTATAAATTCATTTTTCTCATTTCAATAGATAAACTTGAAGACACTTTCAGAGCCCCACTTTTTCTTAGAACAGAAGCAACTTTGGCCCCTTTTATTTCCCTTCATTGTCGTTACGGAGTACATAAGGAGGACTACACTAGTACTGATGTTTATCATTACGGAGTTAAATAATATAGCTCCTTTTTTGTCAACAGGGGTCCATATAATTATTGCTGTTGTTAGAGCAAACCTGTTCAGGTCGAATGTTGCAGATTTGGTTATCCAGAAGATACATCCTTGAGTCATATGTTTGGCACTTAATTATGGGAACCAGGTTCAATGTATTGTATATGCCATAACTAGATGAACGTGTTGATATTTTGCATGTCTATTGTAAGTTTGTAACTAAAGGAAGTATTTCTGCACCCGGAAGCAAAGCAAATGTTACTTTGAACTGCTAGGTTTACAACTTGGCTTGATTTGGGAAAAATATAATGGTTGAACAAACTTTGTTATCCAAACTGATACTGACAGGAATTCAAGGGCAATGCTTTATCAAGGATCTTTATARGGAGTACTAATGTTTACCAACAATGCAGGACCAACTCCAGGAGCGTAGCGCTGACATGGTGAAGAGAGCAGATTAAGGATGCTGATTTCGAGGCTAAATGGGGAAGGATCTCTGAGTTGCAGAGAGATTTGGATGTTACTTTCCCGGTTGATCCTTTGACTTCATGTACTAATGTTGCTTGTAGTGGACTTTGTAATATTACAGACTTCTACTTTGTTTGCTAGAGAAAAGGGGGTTCTTTTGGACTTTAATCAACCCCCTTAGTAGCTGGTTATGTTGTAAACATTTATTTGCTTGATTAATTATTATTAGTCCTCTCTTCACCGAAAAAAGATAGAAGCAATTATTACTAATCAGATCACAAGATACACTAAGTTGTATGAAAAAAATTTATAAATACTCTTTAGAATAGATGACTAGCTTAGAGGATGATTAAGTTACTCTTTCCAGCAAGAACACGGTATAGGGTCATCTTCTTTGCAAGAGTAAGACTCCTGTCAAAGTAATCAAAGACAGACGGGCCAAAGCATGAACCACGTTCGTCCCATTCGTGGCTCCAGAAACTGTTTTCTGTAGCATAGAGGCTAGGCCATAAATTCTTCAGCTCGTCTCTTATAGGCTGCACCTTAGTGCAACAACAATCCCTTAATTGATTAAATACACTTTCCTTCATATTTTTCTGTACAAAAAAGGAAATTAAAAAGTGCTATTACTTACTGCACTGGTGATCTGTCGGTGCCCATAGGGCACCTGCAAGCTATGCCTGGCAGCCGAGAGGGCAAAGACTCTTGAATGTGCATCTTTTTGGCCACTTGAATGTGCCTGTATCAGTCTGTTGCACAATTATGTAAAGTTAACAGACTAGTTAACCACTGCACTAGCTATTAACAATTGCTGTCCTGCAAGGCTGCGACTGCGGTTTTCGTTCTCTGCACTGGTTCTWAGGTAATTACTTGAGAAGTTTATGTACAAAGTGTAAAAGGATTCAGAATGCCTTTGAACTTCAGATCAATGGCGGAAAGAGTAAAACAGATGTCACCATTGTATGGAAAAATAACTACAATCATATGTTTTTCACCCAAAAAACAAGATAAGATGTGAAATTGTATAAAGTCTAGCATCATTTGCAATCATTACATTACAATATTACATCTCTCCTTTCTTTAAACTGCCACAAACATTACACTCAAAGATAATGGATGTATTATTATTAGATGATGGTGGCAAAGGAGCCAAAGTGCCACCGCAATTTTCTTTGTCGCACACAAAGCTCACAAAGAAATATGCATGAGGGAAATCATCATTCCCTTCACTCTCAATCGCATCATTCTCCCCATCCGAAGGTGACATTTCCTCATCTTCTTCCTCCATGGCATCATCTTCACCATCTTCATCTTCATCCTCATGAGACCAATTAGCCTCAACCTTGCACCGATCACATAAACAAGAAAAACCATAATCGTCTAATAACCTCTTTTGTCTTTGAGGATAGCTTAGATTAACAGGAAAATAGCTCAAACAAATTTCCCGGCCTTGGGGAACATCATGTATCATTCGAATGATCATATCCGTATTTCCCTCGGTCCTACCATCAACATAGTCAAAGCGACATGCATTAGGCAGGCAATCGTGGTTGAACAACGAAGCAATTGGATAAATAGCATAAGCTCTCACAGATCTATCACCATTTTCTGAGAAAGGCTCCATCAGACCAAAGGCATTACACTTATCCTTGGAGAGTAGAGCAGAAGTAACTTCTACTGATGGGGCAGATAYTCCCTCAGGGAAAGGAAGTGATGAGATGATCGAGTGTAAAAGCATGGCAGCATCAGAATCTCTCTCTCCACCCTGGGACCCACCTCCATCAAGTGATATCAGAGTCTGAAAGTTGGAAGGAGACACCATAGCAAGATTAAATGCAGCCACCAGGTAACGAGCTTGGACTTGACGATCCTCAGGCTGCTGGTCAGCAATTAAAGGGCAATTCCGCAAGTAGCTAAGAGATTGGCACACCCATGGAGTGTGAGWGGAACTYAGGGCTAAGGACTGGCATCTAGGACTGCAAAATGTAGCATCATCAGGATGAGAACATGAAGGGCATGCTAATGTCCTATCTTCTGGAACCAAGATCTTATAGCAATGGGCACAATATCTTGAGTAAGAAGAGCCAACACTTTGTTGCTGTTGACGTTTTAGAGGAAAAGCTGAGTAGGTGAGGATGGGGGAGTCACGGAGAATAATTTCTCCTCCTTTCAARGGCCGGGATGCCACTAATCCTCTCCCCTTCCCTTCAATGTCCACCAACCTTAGAGCGGTTGATATGGCTGCATGATTTTCTGCTYTAGCCATGAGCAATGGAACACCGGAAAATTAATCCTGCAGAAATCGTACACAACGTAAGAACATAGATCGTAATATAAAGAATAAAAAAATAACAGTCCTAGCAACGCATCTACTGATCTACAGTCTATGACTCGATACTTCTGACAAACATGAGGATCAGAGTCATCATTCATCAGACTCATGTTGGAGTGTCGACTATTGAGTATACGATAAGAATCATAGGTGCAAGAAMAATGCCCCACAACGAATTTAACCGGCAATCTATGTTACCCTGACACCCTCATATACCTCAAAAATTGGGTGTCATATCGTATCYGACACGACATTCCACACGGATACTCCATTTTTAACTATAAACTTCACTTTTTTCTYTAAAATAYCCAAGTGRCTGACTCYGACACTCGTATCTGAGTAGACACTTAATCCATATCTGTGCAACATAGCCAGCAATTYTATGAGACACATTCATACCAATGGCTACCCTCTATAAAGATTAACCTTCTCAGCTCCCACTAATTGCTAATTACATATCAGTATATGCCATTAAAAACTCTTATGAAAGATTCAAATAAAAAAATTGTTTAATCCAAACAAAAGTACTTAATACAAGAAGCACTTAATCCCAATAAAACAACAAACTTTCAACAAAAATCCTAATCAATTAATTGAATTAATCAATCCAACACAGACCTAATGTGTTGTATATCAAAGTAGCAACTAACAAACCAGCACATATTTGACATAAAATAACGTCTTTTTTATGCAATTAAAGAGCAACAACAACAACATCATCAAACATGATCCACTCTATAATAGCTTTATACAAATAACAAGATCTATAATATAAAACCTTGATAATGCACAAATATAGTTCGTTAAATAATAAGTTCACACTGTCAATCCATATAATAAATTAAACTGTCAAAAATTGGCGTTCATAATTTAAGAGCTTAATAAGTTAATATAGTTTCAACATTATTTCTCAAGAATAAGTTTCAAACAAATTCAATTCACCAAACAATTCAACATTAGATTGATTAAAAAAAGGGTTAATTACTAAAACAAATACGAACCATCTACAACACAAAAAAAATAAATAAAAAATATATATAAAAAAAAATCAAGCATGACCCATTACAGAACTTCAATTGAGTGTTTAGATAAGAGAGAAAGTCTCACCTGAGTTAAAAATTGCAGTGGTTAATTCAGAGAATTAGAGAGAGAGAGAGAGAGAGAGAGAGAGAGAGAGAGAGAGAGAAAGAAAGAAGGGGTTTTAGAGTTATTGAGCGGAAAATTTGGTGCGGCGTAGTACAGCAGAAACTAAGGTTGAGTAACAAACTACTCCAGCAACTAATAAACTGTGTTTTACTGACTTCGAACTTAAACTCACTTAGTCAGGTCAAAACACACGAACCACAACTGTCCACTACTTACAACTATACTAGCCCATGTGTTTTTTTTTTTTGGCTTCTAAGCCCGCTAGCGGTCAGTCTTGATGGCAACCGTCAAACAGGTCGTTCGAGTCGGGGTTTGGTTGGATTGAATTTTGTTGGTTCGTTGTCAAGTGGACTTTAGAAGGATAAGTTAAGTGYCGAATAGATCGTGTGTACGTAGTTTTATTTAAAAATTTTGAATGAAAGGGTGATTCAAGGGCAATTAGAATTAGGTATACAAATAAGATAGCGAGTATATAAATGAGATATTTTTTTTTTTGAAAGGATATACTGTACAATAAATAATTTAGATTATTGTTGATCGGATGATGAGTTGTATGTAAATTACTCTGGATTTGATCCATATGTCATTCATTTTTTTTTCTCTTCAAATTTCCATTCATATACTCGAGTCAAGTTGATTGGATATTCATTGGGTGTGGATGAGATTGTCGGCATTGCCGGTGAACCTTAATTTAACCGAATTAACAAACGAGTGTTGTCAGACTAGTTTTTTTTCAACCAATTTAGTTTTTTTTTTGTTAATGAGTCACGAGGGCGGAGATTTATTTACAAAAGGAAGGAAAATATAAGGATTTGAACCTTTGACCTCGAGAATCAACGACGGATAAAATTAAATTTTTTMGGGGGTTTTCTACACTGTACCCTTGTGATTTTGCAAATTCTACAATATACCCTCGCATTTTTTTCTCCATTGTACCCCTGAATTTTACAACTCTTCTACCTTATAACCTTAATGATTTAATTTAACAAAATTAAGGTTAATTTTAATTTTTTTTAAATAAAATAAAAATAAAATAAACACAACCATCCACCCCATCCCAACTTGTTCACCACCCTAGCCKCCCACCCCAGCCACCCCGACCACCCACCGTCACCACCTCTTCGACCACCACTATCCACCGAACCTAGAATTGAACATCATTGCACCACCACTCGCACACCACCTAGAATCGAACCACCACCCTTCGAATCACCTTCGAACTCCTTCCTTCGAACCACAACCACCGTGACCATGCACCCAACTCGTCAGCCACTCGCACACAACCCCACCCCCACGCAAAAATCCTGGATTCCCCTAATTTCGAATTTCCCCAACCCCTATTTCCCCTAATTTCGAATTCCCCCAAAATCAAAAGAAATCCCCAAATTTTAGGGTTTTGAATTTTCAAACCAAAATTGAACGAAAAACACAATTGAAATCAATGTTTTGCAATTGAACTATAAATGAATCAATGCCCTAAGTTAATTTTCGAATTGATTTAGGGGTTTAAAATTTTTAGGGGTGTGCGTTTGGTTGGGGTTCGAAAAGGGGGTTGTGGAGTGGGGTTGGCGGTGGAGATGGTGGTGCGTTGATACTGGTTCGCGAGGGTGGGGTGGGTTCGATGGAGAGTGGTGGTCGAAGAGGTGGTGACGGTGGGTGGTCGGGGGTGGTGGAGTCGCGATGGGGTGGGTGGTCGGGGGTGGTGAAGTTGGGATGGGGTGGGTGGTTGTGTTTATTTTATTTTTAAAAATTAAAATTAAACTTAATTTTGTTAAATTAAATCATTAAGGTTATAATGTAGAAGAGTTGTAAAATTCAAGTGTATAATAAAGAGAAAAAAAAAACGCAAGGATATATTGTAAACTTTTTTTTTTCAACCAAATTATTGGTGTTGTGTTATGGGTACAGTCTAGGATAGTACTCCGTAAATCCGTAATACGAACTTAGGAAGAACTCGTATTAGCTTGTTATACGGTGTCGTCACATATCAAGGCTTCGAAAAATTCACTCTTTCCTTGTTCAATTTTCTTCCTCTTTCGCACATCTGGGTTTCAAGCTCGTTAACTGGTAACTTGGTAAGTAAAACACCTTTCTTTTATCCTTGCATTACATTTTCAAATCACTTCAAGAATAAACAAACCCCATTTCTTCATTTTTGATCAAAATTAATTGGGTTTAATTTTGTGTTTGATCAGAATCGAATTGCAAGATGCAATTTTTTGGGGCAACAGAAATAAACCCTTCACCACCAGCAGTAACAGCAGCAGGAAACAATGCGCACATGATATACATGTTCAACAGAAATGGTGTTTGTTTGCTTTACAGGGAATGGAATCGCACTCTTCATACTTTGGATGCTAATCAAGATCAAAAACTCATGTTTGGTCTCCTCTTTTCCCTCAAATCCCTCACTGCTAAGATGGACCCCACTAGGTTTTCCTCTCTACTTCTAATCCAAAGTTTTGATCTTTTGCATAATTGGTGTTTGATTCGATTGATAACTGAATAATGTGTAATTTGCTCAATGTTTTGTTTTGGTGGGTTCTATATTTGTTATATTCCAATGCTATGATCTTAGGGTTTGTATGATTCATGCTTGAATGTTTGATTACATTGCTGCATTTTGATTAATGGGACTATGCGATTAAGGATAGTCGTAAAGTTTGTGACTTTGTTATATGGGGGATTATTGATAGTTGAATTTGTGATCTTGGAATAGTGTTGAAATTTGCTGGTTTGGGTGTAAAATTGTATGATTTGTGATCTTGGAATAGTGTTGAAATTTGCCGATTTGGGTTTGAAATTGCATGAGTTGGAAGGTAGTATTTGAAGTCATTATGATGTAAGAGGTAATTTGCAAATTGCAAAGCATTAATTTTTAATGTTATGATCTTGGGATTTTGTATGCCTCATGTTATATGGTTGTTGCATATGTATGAATGGGACTATGGGATTTGGGTATGTACGGAGTATAATATAAAGTTTGTGACTTAGTTTATGGTGGATAATTGATGTTTGAGACTTGTGATCTTTGAACAGCGTTGAAAAGGTTAACCTTGGGGTGCCTCAACTACCTGGCCAGGGGTGTTCTTTTCACAGTTTCCGCACGAATACTTACAAACTTAATTTAATGGAAACCCCATCAGGAATTAAGGTAAGCTTGATTTTTTTTTTTGGCCTACCATCATGGAATTCATGATGTTGTTGATATCATTGGTTGATATATTACTTCAATTAATTATGTTTGATGGTTAGTCTTTTTGCATAATTAGTTTATTGGACATTTATATTCATTTGTAATTGAAATCCTATTGTCAAAACTCCTTTCACACATGGCGTAAATTCACAGTTGTAAAGATTTTGCTTCCACTACAGCTTCTGAAGTTTTATCTGTGTAATAGACCATGACTTTAGAACCTAACGAGTAGAATTGGAACTCAAAATCTCCATTGCTTATAAAGCTAATTAACATTCACCTAACAATGCTACTGAACCATGATTTTCCCAAAGGCTTATCTTCCTAAGTATAATTAGCTACTGGTCATTGACATATAGGATTTGAATAACATACATGGCTTTGGTTCTGAATAAGAAAAGAAAAGGAGAAACTGAAATCTTAAGCTGTCAAATCTACCTGTAGTTATTCAGACAGGAGATTTCATGGGTGACTGACAATCAAACATAAAAGGTTTGATAAGAAGTCCGAACTGCAGTTTCATATCTCATAGTATTGTAAACGATTTGGGTTCAAACTGAAGAAAGCATTAACTATCATCCCTCAAAATTGTTTTCTTGCAAGTTAATATTCTTTTCTTGCATACCATTACCCAAATGCTTCTCCCTGTTGTGGGGTAAGAGAATTGGTTCAAATTCAAGAATTATTGTGCTATTTTTGAGGATATCTCCAGTATTTCATTGATATAAAAGACATGGATAGGGTTTGCTGAATGAAAACATTGAAATTTCAGTTGCTTTTGTTTTAATCTATTACTTTCAACCTTAATCTCTTCTTTTGAGATTATATGTCTACCTTACATTGAATATTACCATCTGTATCATTTTGGTTTCGGGTGTTCTGACCTTTTTGTATTTATGTACTCTCTTTGACGTGGTTTTAGGTGTTAATTTCTTCTTACTCTTAGATGGATACTAATATTTCTTTTCTTTTTTCCTTTCTAATTGGGCAGCTTATCTTGGTCACTAACCCTAGGACTGGTGATCTACGCGATTCACTGAAGTACATATACAACTTGTATGTGGAATATGTTGTCAAGAACCCACTCTATACGCCTGGAACTCCAATCAAGTGAGTAATTTACATTTTACATTACATATATAGTTTTGTTTTGCTTGACTTAAAAGCCAATGCTTATATCTGCTTTTCGAACACTTTTCTAAATTTATTATTATCTATATCCCTTAGAATATAATTCATTGCTAGRTCTTCAGACTTGATTTTCCCCCCTGCTTGCTTTTCTATTGTTGCTAAGAGAGCGACAAGGGTAGGGAATCGATCCCAGGATCTGATCCTGAGACACGGAAGGACGCTTTAACCGCTTGAGCTACCCCTCACTCTTTTCCCCCCTGCTTTGTGGTTATATGACTGTTTGCTTGGAGTCAAGATCTGGAAACGGACAATCCATGTCATAAATCAATGGTTGATGATGTATGGATAGTGGAAATAGAGAAGATTTTGGGAAATTTTATTTCAATGCTAAATTTGGTGTCAAAATTTGAAGGCAGAAAATGGATGAAAGGAAATGGAGAGGATCCTAATTTGTTTCCATGCTAAATTAGGTCTTGAATTTTGTAAAAAGCTATTTTCCGGTTTGGAAACCATCCTTCCTGTATATGGTATTTCAACTACTACTTCAGACATATTTCAACGACTCCTCCCTCATCTTAACTTGTTTTTTTGGGGTGCCTATTAGAGGTATTATAGTCATTCTACTCCTTCAGTACTATTGAGAAAGCTTGACGTCATATTGAATTCGACATAATATTGGCTTAATTGGTGTTGTACAATGTGCGTAGCTGAGATGAGGATGCGGACTGATTTCAGTACTATCGATGTGGGGATTGAGACTGTTTTCACCAGTAACTAGAGAATGTAAAAAACTTGGAAGCCTCTATGTCACCGTTTCTTTTGATCAAACTTCACTAGAGTGCTGTCATGTACTGTGATCTTCTTAGGTCTAATACTTTGAGCTTATACCTTTTTAGTAATTGCTCCAAGAGTTGTCCCATCAGCTATGTTGCTCAAACTTGCAGATTAGCTTTGGAATCCAGTGCCGGTCCAAGAGTCTTATTTGGAATATTCTAAACTTAAAGTTGTGGGGACAGGTTAATTATAAGTGTCCAGATGGGGATGTGTAACAAATTATCCTCAGTCAAGTTGAGGATTTTAAATTTGTAATTAGAGTTTTTCAATGTCCAAACCCATTTGGAAGGTCAGTATCCGACTATCAAATACTTGATATGAAATACAGAGTTCAAGCACCACAGGTCTCAAGGACCATATAATCTTCCTTTTTAAAATAAAAATCAGGATAAATTATGAAAACTGAAAAGTAGTTTTAGTTTCTTTAAATCGCTGTAGCAGAGGATGTACTGCAATTCTTAGGTATTATCAACTTTGATGGGGTTGTAAAAGGATGCCACTATGTGATATGTGCCACAAGCTATGATCTAATGGATACGAAATTCTCCAAAATTATGCCACTGGTGTTGCATCCGCTGAGAAATTTGGAGGGAAAATGGAGCTTACTTTCTTTCCCTCTGATTTCCCTGTTTCTTTGCTGTTTAAACAAAGTGTTTGTCTCTAATTACCTGTGTTCTATAATTAAGCATAAAACTTAATTATTTCTGCTAAATATTGGATGCTATTAAAATGACTGCTGTATTGCTTGCTGTTAATTATGCGAACCTGTCTACTTGCGTAGGTACGAGTTGTTCAACACGACATTAGACCAATACGTCCGAGGCTTGGGTTAATGTTCAAAAGACTAGATATGGACTTGCTTCTTTTGATGGCATGGAGTTTATCTGCTCAACCATTTCCCTCAATGAATTCTTCGACGCGGCCGTCTGCGATATTTCATTTACTTGAAAATGAGCCAGACAAGTTAATTTAGAGATCAAGAATTTATCATGAGTTATACTTTAGTTGGAACAATTCTCTTCTTTTGGTTGTATATTTGTGAAATCTCAAGAATATTGAGCATGTATGTGAACTGTGTAGTGTTAATAGGCTTCATGTTTTGACTGTTATTACAATGCTCGCCAAACTGCACATTGTTATCTGTATCCAATATAATGGTTCTGCTGATTTAATCTACAAGCAAGCTTAAGATAAAGATTTTGTTATCGTTGGCAAATTGTTATTGCTGGTTGCTTTCGCAAGCTGCTGTGAGTCTATAGTCACTGACCTGCGATGATGCAGGGAGATCTATATATCGTTGCAGACTTGCAGAAGAGAACTTATGAGATGTTCTCAGCATGTGAGTTTTCTTGCTCTCGTGCATATATTCAACAAGCTTTATTTAATATCATACCTAAAACATTAGGTTCCTTAGCTCTATACAATCATGTAAGATTTCTGGGATCACAGCACTTCAACTCACAGTAGACAGTAGATTTGACACCGTTCTTGAGGATCATCAGTCTGACAACAGCGATATGTTCGTCTTCTTGTAACACTTGCTCGAACTCTATGAGCTTTCTAGTGTCTTTGTTTTCACAACTCTTGCAAATTAAAAGCCTCTAACCAAATCTAATACTCCCACTATATTTTTCTGCTTTACAAGCATCTTAATAAACAAGGTTTTTTTTTTTTTTTTTTTTGAGAAAGGAATAAACAAGGTTTACTCTCGGCGAAAATACGAAATGACACAAGTGTTATTATTAAGTATTCAATCAGCATCATCCTCATTTGACACAAGTGTTATTGTGAACATCAATAGTTCTACTATCGCTCTTCAATCTATATAGGAGTACACTATTTGACCTTGCTTTCATTATTTTACTAGGTAACCCCTAAAATAAATTGTAACCTTTTTAGGAACGAATGGAGTAGTTGGAAGGCCTCGTCATTGGAACTTAACCCTTTAACTGATAAGATTATTATTGTATGAAACGACCTCCTATTTAACAACAATCAACCTCTTAGACTCTTATGTCTTAATCTCACTTACATCAACCTTTTTGAGTTGTCTTCTATGATTGTCCATACTAAAAATTGCAAATATGCATACTTTTTATTATATCCATGCAACAAAACTTGCAAAACAAGAAATTAAACTTCATTTTATATTATTGGATCATGATGCATGAAATCCATGCAATCCTTTTATTTGAATCGTAGTAGTACATAAACTAGGTCAATAGGTCATGCACGTACGATTCACTTAACAAGCCTCGTATTATACAAGTAGATAACACACCGTAATATTAATATTATTGGTAGTTTTAAGGTTGCGTGCTGTTGAAGATTAGTTTGCAACAGCAATGCGTTCGTTCTCTTGCTTCAAAGGCTCGAACTCTTTGAGCTCAATGGTGTTCGTCCATACTTGCTCGTATACTTTTGCAAAGTACTTTTGTCTCAGGCCGCCGTTAGTAGCCTCGAGCCATATGTAGTACATCGTGCCCGAAACCACTTGTCCTTCTGCTTTGTAGGCCTTCTCATCGACAAGCTTCGTTCCCTATAAAATTAAAATTTTACCAAGCATCAATCACAACGGTTGCAAATATAATGAAAACGGAGGAAGTAAAAGATTCCGAAAACTTACTTGTTTCATTGTGCTTGTTACTGCCCAAGCAGTAATCTCTTGAATCTTCGGACTGTTCGGGTCCATCGGAAAAAGTCCTCCGGGAATGTTCGATGAGCAGAAGAACCCTCAACATTGCGTAAAGATTTTGAAATTTGAAATTCTATTTATGTGTTGTGTGTATGTTGGATACTCCATTTCAGCAAAATAAACTCTCTATTTATAGGTGAAAATTGGAATCTAATTCACGGTTCACATTAGTTTTCACATCTTTATTATTATTCTCTATGACAAGTGGCCAAGCCTATAGTAGTAAATTTGTTCTTATACGTGTTTTCAACAAGCTATTTGTAAATAAACACCGCTTTAAGAATAAATATAATTATTGCCTATATAGTGAATTTATTCGTATACTTATTGGTTTAAGAATAAATTCGAAAATAAATATTGGTTTAAGAATAAACGTGCATTTGTATGTGGTGGGTGCATGGTTGGAAGAAGGGAGGAGAGAGAAGGAATGAAGGGATTAAATATAGATTAGGGAGTGCTAATAGAGATTAAGGGTGGAAATTGGAATGTAAAACATGATTAAGGGCGATCAAACCATTGATGAAGTCATCGGGTTTTATTTTGCAAAGAATTTTTTGTTTTGGGTTTCATTTCGCTAATAATGTTTTAAAAGGTTATCTCTCACAAAATTTTGGTCATAAAAGGTTTATCTCGTAAAAAATCCTACTTGTAAATCTATTTATGTTACCTAATAAAAGACACTTTAGCTGGGATTAGTGCACTACAGATGATTTTACTATCATCCATTGAGAATGGACTATTACAACTAATAATAGGGAAACAAATATATGTTTTAGGCAATTTTTGAGGAGTTTCCGGTCCTCTTCCCTTATTTTAATTACTAGTTTTTAAGTGCACGCTATACGTGCTTAAAACTGAGGGAATTTTTTATATTTAAATTTGACGCTCTTTGAATTGTAACTTTTTCAAATATTGTGTCATTTTTCAATTTTTTTTAACCATTGATGTATTAATTTTTGTAACTTTTTTTTAAAATATTGGGGGATTAGATAGTAGTTTATTTTGTAAATTTAAAACCTTTCTTTATTTGAAAATTTTAAAGTAAGAAGTGAATTAATTAAGAGAGTTTTAAATAAGTCAATTTATATTTACTAAAGGGCAAATGAGACATTTTCAAGGGGACACCATTGCTCCCCTTGGCTTATATAATAGAGACTAGTTTTTTTAGCACGCGATGCGTGCTTAGCGTTTTAAAATTTATTTTAATAGTGAACAATAATATGAAAAATATTTCAATTGGCCACTGAATGGTTGACTATAATTTTTTTACTACGTAGTACTTATATAAATTAATGAAATTAATCAACATTTGTTTATTTATTTATGCAAAATTTAAATTTGATAGTTTAATGCAGTAGTATAATGCATTTCAATTGATATCCAAATAGCATGCAGACAAAATTTAGATTGATAGTTTAATACATAGTATAATGCATTTATTGCAATTGATATTCCAATTTCATTTTTTTAAAGTGTGGCAATTGAAAAATAAATTTCTAAATAATTTAATTTATGATTAATTGTAGTGATTGTTTGAATATTTGAATAGTAATTGTTAATTATTTTTCAATTTATGATTAATTGATGTATAGTTGTTGATTGATATAATTAATTGCCTCATTAACTGATTTGTTGTGCATTGATTGGAATAAATTGGATTGTTTTAGGAATGTTTTTGGTTATTTTTTGTATGTAAGAGGGTAATATAGTAATTTAAGAGGGGGACTTCATTGCTCCCCCTTGACTTATATAATAGAGATTATGGAGTACTTAACTTGTTTTATTAATTTTAGAAAATAATTTTATAAATTAACAAAATATTTTAAAAATTTCCAAATTTCTGAAATTATATATATATAAAATAGATAATTGAATTATTAAAAATGTTAAAAATCAATAAAAAATAAAATATTTCTATAATTAATAAGTTGTTTTCCAAAACACCAAAATCAACTATTGATTTTGTTATTTCATGATTGGTTGATTGGGTTTCCTATTATTACTTGTGGTAGTCCATTCTCCATTCTCAATGAACCATATTAAAATTTTCACAATATAACAACAATTAATTAATAAAGTCATAAACTTTTGCTTAATAACACGATCTTGACCGTTGACAATATATAGCACATCGAACTTTATTAATCATCATACTTAACACGCACAATATATAGGATCCATATAACCCATTTATTTAAGGAAATACAAGTAGTAGTGCATCATAGTAGACGATTTTGGTGTAATTCAGCTACGTTACACCAAAAACGTCGTTATTTAGACATGCACTTTAATTTGTTGTTCTTAGGTTGAAGATTAATTGGCAACAGCAACACGATCAATCTGCACAAAATCGACGAGTTTAATGGTGTTCTTGTTCACATAAACTTCTGCAAGATACTTTCCTCTCAGGCCGCCGTTACTAGCCTCCAACCCTATCCTGTAGTTCGTACCGTTAACTATTTGTTTCTCTGCTTTATAAGCCTCTGCATCAACAAGCTTCGTACCCTACAAAATCGACATCAAGTCCGACATAAGTAGATGAACCAAACAACTAACTTTTAGTTTATAACCTAAGCGAAATCCTTTATATATATATGTATATATATAACTAAATGGTTTTGACGTGAAACTTCACTTATATGTTTTAATTCGTGGAATTAAATATTGTATAGGCCTAAAAAAGTGTTAATAACAAATAAATTAAAAAAAAAAAACAAAAAAAAAGGTGACTTGAAAACTTACATTTTGCTCATTGTGAGCATTAACAGCCCAAGCAGTGAGTTCTTGGATCTCCAAGCTCTTCGGGTCGACTGGCACGTAGCCTCCGGACCCTCCGATGATGTTCTGTTGAGCCGAGGAACTCATTTTTTTTTTGGGTAAGTGTTAGCCGAGAAACGATGAATGTATGATTTCAATATATGTATGTTAGGTAAGTGTTACTAATGTGTTGTGGTACTCCAAATGTAATGTTCCCCTCAATTTATAGCACTAGTAAAAGTAGTAATGGCATCAATAATGGTTATTCCATTTCATTTAGCTCATGTTTGGGCATACCATTGTGGCCTAAGGATCATCATATTCTAATTGTCATTTGTCAAGAATTTCCCTTTTTTTTATTCTTGTTTATAGCTATTGCTTTAAGAACACGTGTGTTTTTACTATACATTTAAAGAAATTACAAAAATATATGAACAGATAAAATATTTTTCAACAATTATTTAAATATTGCACAAGGATACTCATGTGCTTACTATATACATCTACATAATTTTTTTTTTTAAAAAAACCTAAATAATAAAATAAACGGATAAATGCATTCTTTTAAAAAGATTTATGACAAAAAAAAAGACATCGACAAATACCTAACAACACCTAGGTACAAATGTTTCATTTACACGTGTTCGAAATTAAAGAATAATGATAGAATTCAATCTTATGGAAACGAGAATTTTAAAAAGTTCTATCATATTCATATAAAATAAACTTATACTGCGGATTTTTACTAATATAAAAAGAGACAAAATCGAAAAAAAGTTAAGATTATTCCATCTTTCATCTGAGAAAACTTAATAAAGTTGGGAGAACAAATAAAATTTATGTTCTTTTGTAACCATTATTGATTCTTATTGTCGTTAAATATATCGTGTGATATTAGTGATTTTACAAAAATCAAAATGGTAATTTTTGTTGACAAACATTTTGATCTTAATAGGTAATTACTGATATATGTAAAAAAATGAAGTTATTATGAGGTATATGTTTGCTGGCAAATTTACTTATTCTATATTCAAATATCTCTATTATACAAGGGAATGAGAAGTGGCGGTAGCAGCGGTGGACCGATGGTGTTTACGTAAATTGTCAATTCTACCATTAATGTTATTACTCCCTCCATTCCTTGAAGTTCCTACCATTTCTCTCATTTGGACGTTCCACGAAATTTCTACCACTCTCACTTTAATTTATTCCATTTTAGAAAACCATATACTTCGTATTATTTTTTTTAAAATCATATCACTTATTGCAATACACTCATGTGTATTAAACAATGCAATATAATTTTATTTGTTTTTCTCTCCAATCTAAATTTACTTTTTAACCTCACTTCTTATATTATATTAGTTTCCATATTTCACACCCAAATAGTATATGGTAGGAATTTCAAAGAACGAAGAGAGTATATAAAATTATGACATGAAACATACACATGATGTGCCTAAAGCACCCCTTTTAATTATTTATTCAATTATAAATGTATATTATGTATTAATTTCAACCTTAATCCCTTCTTTTGAAATTATAAAAAAACCACCAAAGTCATTGAAAGTCAAATTAATTTTAGCCCTTTCCTAAAATATTTGGACATGACCACAAATGTTTATGGTTATAATCAAACATTGTTATAAATGTATTTTTCATTATTTTTCTCATCTTATTTTCGAATTTGTCATCAGTTTTTTCTCCCTTTAACTTTAAAAACCGATCTACAGAATTGAACATCTTTTATAGAAAACCAAGGATCAATAAAAAAACTAATTTTGGGGAATTTTAGACTTTTAGCACAAATAATTTAAAATTTTTAAGAAATAATTTAAATTACACGAACAATTCATACACAAATTTTTACAAACACTTTAGAAAAGTCCTATGTAGCCGGCCTCGTATTAGATTCAATGAGATACTTTTATAGATACTGATGTTCATGTACACTTAATCCGTTTATTTTAATTAAAAACAACTAAAATGAACGGAACTGAAACGAATTGTTTATGAGAGAATGAAATTAGATTAGGAACTGAACTGATGAATTGAAATAAACTTATATGAAAATAAAGCACATATAAAGCACTGATCACAAGCTTAAGTTAATGGTTGAAACCCAAAAATATAATATATTCTCTATAATAACCTGAAGTTGATTGGCCCTTATAAAGCACCGATCACATAATGTATTACATATAACATCAACAGACAACTTTAAAATTATCTAGATATATAGGTTCATAAGATGAAATAAATGTTGGTATTAGTATTGTCATATAGATTACCATCAAAAGATAAGTAGTCCTTCATAGACTCCTTTTGTTTAGGAGTTATCATTTTTATTATGTTTTCACACTCACGCTTTGTTGAATTCAGAGATTAAGTAACAACAATCACTCGATTATCATGGAACAAGCATTAACAGAATGAAGAACTTTCAATTCATATTTGCAGAATGAATATAACAGTGAGAGGAACTAAAAGAGAAAGAGAGAGATGTAAATAGAAATTGAGATGTGTTTTATTATTGAATGAAATCTCTCATACAAGTACAAGCTATGTAAGCTAATATATATATATATATATATATACATCTCAGAAGCAGCAAAGAGAATAACTAACTCTTGCTGACATGGCATAATGCTAACAACTTTTGCAAACAACCTTGCATTGACTAACAAGGTGAGGAGAGTGTTGACTATATTCCAATACCCTCCCTCAAGCTAGGATTGAGAGTGATAAACCAATCCTAGATTGGACAGAAGTTGTTTAAAATGAGGAGAAGGCAGAGCTTTGGTAAAGAGATCTGCCAATTGAGACTTTGTAGGTAAATAGGTCAACTGTATGAGCCCTTCCATAACCTTGTCTCTAGTGAAATGACAATCAACTTCAATGTGCTTTGTTCTATCATGAAACACTGGATTCTTGGCAATATATATAGCAGACTGATTGTCACAGTTAAGAGTGACAGGTTTAAGGTTTTGAACTCCCATTTCCTCAAGTAACCTAACCAACCAAGTGAGCTCACTAGCTGCTGCAGCCATTGCTCTATATTCTGATTCAGATGAAGATCTTGACACAATAGCCTGCTTTTTACTTTTCCAAGATATTGGAGAATTCCCTAGCATAACAAGATAGCCAGTAATAGATTTTCTGCTATTTGGGCAAGCAGCCCAATCTGCATCACAGAAAGCCTGAAGAACCAACTTTGTATCACCATGCAATAATATCCCTTGATTGAGAGTGCCCTTTACATATTGTAAAACATGCTTTAATGCTGCATTATGTGAGTCCCTTGGTGAATGCATAAACTGGCTCAAAGATTGCACTGCAAAGCTAAGATCTGGCCTTGTGTGGGTTAAAAAATTTAATTTTCCCACTAATGACCTGTAGTGCTCCGGATCATCAATCAATTCTCCTTCATCAATATGCAGCTTGAGATTGATAGGAAAAGGAGTAGGAGAAGTTTTGTGCAGATCAAACTTGCTAAAACCCAAGAGATCCTTTGTAAATTTTGCCTGAGTGAGCACAATGCCTTTATCTGTATGATTGACTTCCATTCCAAGGAAGAAATGAAGAATTCCCAAATCCTTGATGCTGAACTCATTATGTAAATGCTGCTTGAGTGTAGTGATAGTAGCAATGTCTGTTCCTGTCACCACTATATCATCAACATAGACTGCTACCAGGGTAATCTGGTCAGAACATCTCTTGATAAATAGAGAATAATCTGATTTAGATTGAACAAAACCTTGTGAAAGCAAAGTTGCAACCAATTTCTCATACCATTGTCTGGAGGCTTGTTTCAACCCATATAATGATTTCTTAAGCTTGCAAACTTTCTGATCTGGATTAGGCACACCCTTAGGCATTTCCATATAAACCTCTTCAAATAGGTCACCATGGAGAAATGCATTATTTATATCCAATTGATATATGGGCCATTTGTGATGAGAAGCCAATGACAAGATACATCTGAGTGTTGGCATTTTAATAACTGGAGAGAAAGTCTCATCATAGTCTATCCCATGTTTCTGAGTATATCCTTTGGCTACCAATCTAGCTTTAAATCTTTCAATTGAACCATTTGCCTTCCTTTTGATTCTATAAACCCATTTACATTTGATAGCTTTCTTTCCTTTGGGTAAAGTAACCAAATCCCAGGTTTTGTTCTGTTCCAAGGCATTTATCTCAGCAGTCATAGCATCAATCCATTTCTTATCACCCATAGCTGCTTCATATGAGGTTGGTTCTTCCAAGAACTCATCAGAACAGGTGTCATTTTTGCTCACAGTAACCAAATTGCACCAATGTGTTTTTGCAACCTGACAATGATAATCTGCCAAATAACTAGGTATTTTCTTGGGTCTGCTTGATTGCCTGATCATAGGCTGAGGGGCTATGACAGCATCAGCATTTGGATTAGATTGTGAGTGTAAAGCATTTTCAGTATCATCAGTAATATCAACTATAGATGTTGTTTCAGGAGAAATATTAGAAGAGTGATTTGTGTTCGTTTGATGTTGGATAGGAAGAGTAGAGGCAGAGTGAAAAATATCTGGAATATCAGAAAAGGAAAAATGAGTAAATTGTGTAGAAGCTGGAAGATATAAATGTGAAGAAGAGTCAGTGGAAATGTTGGCATTTTCCATATGAAAAGGGTAATGTTGTTCATGAAAAACAATATCCCTGGACACAAAAATTTTGTAAGTACTTAGGTTAAGAATTTTATAACCCTTTTGGCCTAATGCATAGCCAATAAAAACACAGGGTAAAGCTTTAGGATCAAACTTGCTTCTCTGCACCCTAGAAGTAGAGACATAACATAAACAACCAAAAGACCTGAGCATAGATAAATCTGGTAGTGTGTTGTAAAGCAATTGATAAGGAGTAAGAAAATGGATTGGTTTTAATGGCATTCTGTTAAGTAAATAAGTTGCACAAAGAATACATTCCCCCCAAAACTGTTTAGGAAGTTTGGCTTGAAAATACAAAGCCCTAGCTGTCTCCAAAATATGTCTATGCTTTCTCTCAACCACCCCATTTTGCTGAGGAGTGTCAGAACAACTGGTTTCATGTATGATACCCTTTTCTTGCATCAAAATTTTCATAGACCCTTCACAAATTTCCTGAGCATTATCACTCCTGAGTCTTTGTACTTTAGTATGAAATTGGGTTTCAACATATAAGAAAAATTGTTTCATAACACAAGTAATTTCTGATTTGAACTTGATAAGATGTGTCCAAGTAAATCTGCTGTAATCATCTACTATTGTAATGAATTGATTACAACCTGAATGAGTTTTGACCTTATAAGGTCCCCATAGATCTACATGTATGAGCTGAAAAATACAAGTAGTCTTTATTGTGCTAAGTGGAAAAGAAAATCTAGGCTGTTTTGCCATTGGACAAATCTGGCAGATAATAGAATCTACACATTCTTTTACATCACAATCTGGAATCACATGTTTTATTTGCTGAAAAGGAAGATGGCCTAATCTGTTGTGCCACAATCTAGCTTTATTGACAGCTGCATTGGTGGAGGAGGAAACATGGGAAACTATGCTCAGACCTTTTGAAGCAGATATAGGTGAGACTYATTTGTTGAGTTGATATAAGCCATCAACCAGGTTACCAAGAAGAATTGGAGGCTCTCTCAAGGAGTGCTCCTGGAGAAAACAAGAATTATGAGAAAAGAAAATGGTTGAGGATAGATCAAGGCTTAGTTTATGCACAGATAGAAGATTAAACTCAAAGCCAGGTGCATGTAACACATGATGCAAAGTAACATTATTGTTTAGTATGACAGTACCAATATTGCAGATTTTGATCTTGTTTCCATCAGGTATGGTGATAAAACCATGAAAAATTGTATGCTCAGCAAACATGCTTAAATCATTGCAAATGTGGTCAGTTGCACCACTATCAATTATCCATTGAGACTTAAAATTGGAAACCATGCATAATGTACCTGCTAGATTGGCTTGATGCTGAGACTCAGGATCACCAGTACTCACAACAGAAGCATTACCCCCACCAGAACTCTTTTGCTTTTGTAGCATTTCCAACAAATAGTTGTATTGACCAACTGTGATATTAGGCCCAGAAGCTGAAATCACATTTGTTGATGCATCAGACTGAGTCTCATTGGAAACAATAGCTTGAGCTGCTACTTTCTTTTCCCTGAACCCTTTGAATCCAGGAGGATATCCATGTATTTTGAAACACCTTTCTACACTGTGACCTGGTATCTTGCAATGAGTGCAAAAATAAGAAGATGCAGGCCTCTTCCTGGTGTTGCTATTTTCTGCCTGAGGACCATTGGCATTATTCCTGTAATTGTTTTGCCTTTGTGGTTGATAAACCCTTGGATTTTGTGCTGCAAATGCCAAAGAATCTTTAGTATCTGATGAATCTTGTGCTAACTCTTTATGGTTTTCTTCCTGAGCAAATAGTCTGTATGCCTCA
The DNA here is from genome assembly GCA_008642245.1 of Bassia scoparia. Lineage (NCBI taxonomy): Eukaryota > Viridiplantae > Streptophyta > Magnoliopsida > Caryophyllales > Amaranthaceae > Bassia > Bassia scoparia. The sequence continues at coordinate 21,070 of SNQN01002681.1, read as the reverse complement.
GAGATTGGTGGAAGATCTTTCATCATCAAAACATTGCTCCTTATTCCAATATACAGATCTTTGAGTTTCATCATGAATCTGATGAGTTTTCTATTTTGTTGCTGCTTGAACATCCTTCCAGTCAGATTGCAGGTGCATAAGTTGCACACACACATGGGAATGGGATCAATAGTTTCCAGCTCATCCCACAATACTTTGAATTTAGTGTAGAATTCTAGGACTGTAAGATTCCCTTGCTCAATATCTGCCAATTTCTTTTCTAAGTTGAAGATTTTGGTATGTGATGTGTATGCAAACTTTTCTTCAAGATCTTTCCACATTTCTGCTGCTGTATTGAAGGACATAACACCTTCTGCCACTTTTGGATCAAGGTTGAAGACAATCCATGACATAAGATTGTCATTACATCTATCCCATGCAGCATGTTTGGGATCAGTTTCAGGAGGTCTAGTGAGTGTGCCTTTCAAGAAACCAAGCTTATTCCTAGTAGAAAATGCCATAAGCATACACTTTTTCCAGTTGACAAAACCAGTACCATTGAATTTGGTTGATACAAGCAATTGAGGGGTGAAATCAGAAGGATGTATGTAATACACACTGGTTGGGTCATTATTAGGAGGAAGATTTGGATGTGTGTTTGTATTTGTATTTTGAGAAGTTTCAGAATTTTCTGAAGCCATGAAGATAAAGAAATCACAGGATTAAGAAGGAAAAATTCAAAGGAAGATAAAAGCAACAATCGAAGAACAATCGAATCAAAGAAGGAAAAAGAATTGCAAATTCAGAAAAACAGAGGCGAAAAAAAAATTTGCAACAAAAGGAGAAGAAATAAGGAAGCAATCAATCAAAACAAAATTGCAAAATGCTCAGAAAAACAGGAATGATCGAATCAATTAAACGATCAAACAATCAAGATCAAATCAGAAAAACGGGTGAAAAAGAAAAATATACCAGAATTCGCAGCAAACCCAAAAGAAAACAGGCTTGAAACCCTCAATTGCAATGGAACAAACGATCGATCATGCGTTTGGCTCTGATACCATGTTGAATTCAGAGATTAAGTAACAACAATCACTCGATTATCATGGAACAAGCATTAACAGAATGAAGAACTTTCAATTCATATTTGCAGAATGAATATAACAGTGAGAGGAACTAAAAGAGAAAGAGAGAGATGTAAATAGAAATTGAGATGTGTTTTATTATTGAATGAAATCTCTCATACAAGTACAAGCTATGTAAGCTAATATATATATATATATATACATCTCAGAAGCAGCAAAGAGAATAACTAACTCTTGCTGACATGGCATAATGCTAACAACTTTTGCAAACAACCTTGCATTGACTAACAAGGTGAGGAGAGTGTTGACTATATTCCAATACGCTTTGATGATGACTCGAGTTTTTTTTTTTAAAAAAAGAAATAAAAAGAGAAAAAACATATTGTCTAAAAAGAAAATTGTATGAATAATTTAAAACTTATATTTAGGAATGAAAAATGTTGCAAATATAGACAAAAATACACGTATATAATAACAAAGGAAGTACAGAGTATTACTATTGATTGAAATAATCGATAACTAATTCCACTTGTACACAAATTTGTACCGTCAAAGTAATTTTTTTATCAGATGGTATTGTATACATCAGATGTACAATAAATTTATTGTGCATCAAGCATATAGTTACCCTTTATATCAATATAGTGACCCTTTATATCTATATAGTGACCCATTCACTTTACATCAATATAGTGATAAATAATAAGGGTCACTATATTGATAAAAAGAGTTACTATATTAACCAAAAGAGTCACTATAATCTGATGCACAGTAAATTTATTGTGCATCCGATGTACCTAATACTTTGTCTTTTTTTATTCTAAAATCAAAAATTCTATAAACATGTAATAATATTTTTTATGTTACTTTTAATTTCTTTCAAATAAAAAAAGTGAATTACTCATTATATTTCCCTCAAATCTAGAATTTGTATGAAATTCAAATTTTTTGAGTTTATTAGGTTATAACCTTTAAATTTTATGGATATGACCAAAAAATAAACAAATAATTTTTTAAAAATGGACTTTCATTGACTTCGGTGGTCTTTTAAAATAAAGACCATTAAAGAATTTTCCATCTGTATCATTGTGGTTTCGGGTGTTCTGACTTTTTTGTATTTATATACTCTCTTTAATGTGGTTTTAGGTGTTAATTTCTTCTTACTCTTAGATGGATACTAATATTTCTTTTCTTTTTTCCTCTCTAATTGGGCAGCTTATCTTGGTCACTAACCCTAGGACTGATGATCTATCTACGCAATTCTCTCCTCCCTTCTTCCAACCACCCACCACATACAAATGCACGTTTATTCTTAAACCAATATTTATTTTCGAATTTATTCTTAAACCAATAAGTATACGAATAAATTTACTATATAGGCAATAATTAAATTTATTCTTAAAGTGATGTTTATTTACAAATAGCTTGTTGAAAACACGTATAAGAACAAATTTACTACTATAGGCTTGGCCACTTGTCATAGAGAATAATAATAAAGATGTGAAAACTAAATGTAAATGTGAATTAGATTCCAATTTTCACCCTATAAATAGAGAGTTTATTTTGCTGAAATGGAGTACTCCAACATACACACAGTGACACAACACAATAAATAGAATTTCAAAATCTCACGCAATGTTGAGGCGTTCTTCTGCTCAATCGAACATTCCCGGAGGACTTTTTCCGATGGACCCGAACAGTRCGAAGATTCAAGAGATTACTGCTTGGGCAGTTAACAAGCACAATGAGAACCAAGTAAGTTTTCGAAAATCTTTTTACTTCCTCCGTAAGTAGAAAAAATTGCAACAAATTCGTATTATTTGTGACATATATATGATCATATTGTTGCGTGCGTTTACAAAAATTTACTTCTGCCATCCCATGCAAATATTATAAGTTCTCAATATATACTAAATAGATATGTGAACATGTCTAATTGCTAGTTTAATTTCAATGCAAGTATCTCAATTATATATTTAATGATAAAACTAAGAAGAGTAAGTACACCGATACTGTTAAAACAATTGTACTTCCTCCGTTTCATTATATTTGCAACCGTTTGTGATGTGATGCTGGTAAAATTTTAATTTTATAGGGAACGAAGCTTGTCGATGAGAAGGCCTACAAAGCAGAAGGACAAGTGGTTTCGGGCACGATGTACTACATATGGCTCGAGGCTACTAACGGCGGCCTGAGACAAAAGTACTTTGCAAAAGTATACGAGCAAGTATGGACGAACACCATTGAGCTCAAAGAGTTCGAGCCTTTGAAGCAAGAGAACGAACGCATTGCTGTTGCAAACTAATCTTCAACAGCACGCAACCTTAAACTAACTACATACCAATAATATTATCATTATTATGGTTTGTTAATTAGTTATGTTATCTACTTATATACTCGTGTTATACGAGGCTCGCTTGTTACATGCATAAGTCGTACGACTCAAATAAAAGAATTATTGCGTGGATATTGCATTTTCCTTATAAATTTGGAATTAGATGTTACGTTGTTTTAGAGGTGGTCATGGGTTGAGCTTGACACATAAAATAAGGCCCGTATGGTAAATTGAGTCGGGACGGGCCAAACTTGAATTCGGGTTTAAAATTGTCGCCCCAAGCTTGAAACGCAAATTCTACTATAGTCCCGGGATTATGGTCCTCATCATGGTCCCGGACAAATGTTCATTTTCGAAACTAGAAATGTTCATCTCAACATGTGAAATGTTCATTTTCAAATGTAAACGTTCATATCTGAAAATGAACACGTACTTGTATTTTCAGAAATGAACATTGCTAGTTTCGGAAATGAACATTTGCCCGGGACCATAATAGACCTATTAGACTTGAAATATTAAAATAGATTTTTCGAACTTTTTCGGAACGGACCCCAAAAAATAACTAAAATGTGTGAAATTTGATTTTCAAAGGTTGCTCAAAAAATTTTAAAATCGGGCCAAGCTTGGCGATTGATTTAAGAAATTTACAAGTATGCCACTGGAATGATAAGAAAGTCACGGATATAAAATATACATGTTCAATTATTGACTAACTTCACATTATTACATGTTCAGTTATTGGGTAACTCTACGTAATTACATTACATGTTTGTGCTACATTTATTTGTAATAACAATGATAATAATTATAATAATGATATTTCATTATAAGAAAAGTAAATTATGAAAACAACAGAACAATTGAAGTGAAGGCCAGTTTAATTTGTTGTTTTTAGCTTTGATGAATTAGTGATGTTGGGCTGCAGGGATTTCATGTGGTAGGTTGCTGTCCACATAAGGTTTATTTGAGTGCTGATGTTGCTGCGTGTCAGAATTCGATCGGTTGCCAGATTAAATTATCCGTTTTATTAAGATAAAATTACAACTCGAGTTTAGAAAGCACAGAGATTAGGTTGTTTGCCAAAACGTCAAAATCAACTATTGACTTCAATTCGTTGGACACTTGTTGTTATATGATTGTTTTCGAGCCAATGCAAGCTGGATGTATGTAATATGTAGAGGAAGGTCTAAGGGAAAAGGAAAGGGCATGCAAGGCAGAATATAATATTGGATTCTGTGATCTTATGAAAGATCTGATTAAGTAATTTAACCAAAATACATACAACTACTGTCCCCGTTCCTAAATGTTGTATACATTTAAAATTGAATCTTTAATTTACACTATTCACATCATGAAAGAATCTTCTAAATATTTTTTTTAATATATAATTCGAAATATAGTCATTCGGGATCTTGTTTGATTCGTCTCAATGATAACATCTAATTTTTGATGATGTATAATTAAAGATATAATCAAAATAAAATGTACATTGACATGCATACAAAACTGAAATAGGTAGAACATTTAGGAACGGATGGAGTATTATTTAAAAAATTGCAAGGAAATTCTACTCATCTTCTAAGAAATTTAAACCAAGAAAGAAATTCTTTATTTTCTTTACCTTGAGATGATAACTTCACGTAGTAATCAACAATACTAAGTTAATATAATCATTATTCATTACATTACAGAACATTCTTCTAACTCTCAAATCTCATCACAAACCTAACATATAAGTTCTTAAAGATGCACTGCATTAAAGATTACACTCATGTCACTCAACAATCTGATCAACCTCAGCTCCTACGGTAGTAGTAGAAGTAGTGAATGTATCATCACAAAGATCATGACCGAAATCCGCAGTAGACACATCGACCATAACATCGATATCGAAACCAATCCCTCCCACTCTTTCTTGAAAGTCGATATGCTCACAAACGTACCGCAAAATCTTAGCCTTCACGTAGGACGCTACACCAGGAGTCACGTAACCCGGAAAATCGGTCTGGCAACTTCTTAGACCGTCGACAATATGATCCTCAYGCGACTCYAACTTATACGGTTCGACGATGAAGTGGGCCCTAGAGAGCTTCCCGTGCTCCCTCCATAGTATGTTGTGGTCATCCTCGCAGGACGAGTTCGGGTTCTTGCAGGAGTGGTGGATTTCGTGCCAACGGCGGAAGCAGAGAAAGACTTCGATCTCGGACGAATCGAAGCCTAATGTTGATGATGATGGTTTGATTGGGGTGAAGCTCAAACTGCAGAATTTTTGGTTGGAAGGTTTCAATAGTAACATGGAATTTTCAAGGGTTTGTTGAGTCTCCATTATTCTTACGCTGAATTYTTGATTGAATGTATGACATTATGCAATAGGTGCGTGATGTATATATATAAGTTTCTTATTAGTCGGTTAGATAAAAATTTCCTTAACAATGTTACAAAATCTCCTTAATTATTACTTAAAAAAAAAAAAAAATCTCCTCAATGAATTATTTATTTAGATTTGATAAATTTTCCTAAGACATTAATATCTTTAAAAAAAAAATAGAACTATTTTATATATTGTATTTTGTAGGAAATTAATTGTAAATCATACCAAAATATTATCATACCTTGATTTTCTCAAATTGATCCCATAAAAAAAGAAAAACTTGGAAATAAATACTTCATACTTAAGATGCGTGTTGGAATTAAATATATAATTTCAATTTTATTTTACTTAAATACCTAATTTTGTCAGGATTTTATCCTTGCGAATTCCGTTAGTTTTCTATTAAATATGGTGGGATACCCCACTTTACTCTCTTTCACACCTAATGTCGCCCCACCATGACCCATCACCACTGTCACTATCACCCCGTCRAGCGCGCYCAACTACTGCCACCAGCCCACCACCACCCACCAAACCTCAACACCTCAGCCACCAAACAACCCTAAGCTAATTAAACCTAAGCCACTCATTCTCCCTTCATCATGTGCTACCAATACCCATTAATCCACCACCAATGCCACTTTTTCTCCCTCCTCTMCCACCATGCGTCTCCTCGAGAAAACAAAAGGTGAATTAYATTRCAATTTTCACCCTATAAATAGGGATTTTTGCTAAAATGGGTAGTTCATCATACACACAATACAACATACGACAACCCAATTTTATTAATTAAAAAAAAACATTGAAACTCAAAATCTTACACAAAGATGAGTTCTTTTGCTCAATCGACCATTCTTGGAGGACCTTTATCAATGGACCCAAATAGTCCAAAGGTCCAAGAGGTTACTGCGTGGGCAGTTAATAAGTACAATGAGAAACATGTAAGTTTTTTCACAAAACTTTTTACTACTTCCTCCATAAGAGAAAAAAACGCAAAAGTTTAGTAGTTGAATTATATATATAATGAAAAACCTCATCGAAATGCTCCCTTAAGAGAAAAACCTCATCCAAATGCTTCCAATGAGCCTCCAAAGACTGGATACACACCAATATGTCATCAAAGAACACTAATACACACCTCCTTGACAGAGGCTTGAACACTTCATTCATCCATCCCTGAAAAGATGTAGGTGCATTTGTGAGCCCAAAGGGCATCACCAATAATTCATAATGCCATGTGCGAGTTTTGAATGCTGCCGTATAGACTTCCTTGGGTTTCATTCTAAGTTCGTTGGTGATAACTTGCCCTCAACTCAAGTTTCGAAAATACCGCAGCTCTTGCTAGCTCATTTATCAGCTCATCAACTACTGGAATGGGAAACTTGTTCTTCACTTCTCTTCTATTGAGTTCTCTATAATCAATGCAAAGTATCCATGTACCATCTTTCTTCCCAATAAGAATCACATGGGAGGCATAAGGACTAGAGCTATGTTGAATTATTCCTCTATAAACAATTTCCTGGACAAGCTACTCAATTATATATATGTCCCTTTGCTTACGGGGATATCTGTCAAGCCTGATGTTCACATGACCCATCCCTTCCACCAATGGTGTTTTATGATCAAACTCTCCCCTTAGAGGATGTAATGAAGTTGGTTCTTCAAAAACCTGAGCATACTTTCCTTTCAGCTGAGCCAATGCATCACCAGTTGATACAGAATCAGGTGATTAAACAACAACAAGGAATGTTGATGTTTTCATTAATTGTAAGAAACACAACTGTGCAACATTTTGAAGGTCTTTCCCCTGTAAGGCCCCTTCAATCAGTTTCAACCTTGCAGGAGGAATGCCTTTCAATTCAAAGGATTTCCCATGAACCTTGAACTCCATTGTAAACTTTTTGAAATCTCAATTGATATTACCAAGATTAATGAACCATTGAACCCCAAGAACCATATCACAGCTCCCCAAAGAGATTAGCAACACATCAGTAGTAAACACTTTCCCTTGCATGGTCCAAGAAAACCCTTAGACATGTGTTGACAAGTTAGGTGGTTATATTACCATCTGGAACTAATACAACCTGAGGTTTAATGTCCTCAATAGCACACCCCAAATTCTTTGCAGTATTGAGGTCTAGAAACTTAGAAAGTTTTGAGTACTTCGAGAATCCACCAGTATGTGAATTAACTTACCTCTAACCATACCCTTAACCCTCATAGTGTAGAAACTTTGGTTTCCAGACAAAGCATGCACAGAAATGAGAGGGTCCATATCATGCAGTAATTCATCTTGGGTCTCAATTATCACCCCCACTGACTCTTCTTCCAATACCCCATCTACAGTACTGCCCTCACCCCTTAATCTCCACTTGAAACAACTATGGTTCCTTGAAATTACATACATGTCCCCTCTCTTAAGGTTTATCACAATAATAGCACAGTCCCTTAGCAATTTTCTAAGCCTTGACATTTGCTGAAATTATTTGAAGGGTCTAATAGGTTGCTTCAGGAAATTTTGGTTTTGCAAGGTATTGTAGTGTAGGTAGTAAAGGGGGTTTGTTTGAATGGATCAAGTGATTTGTATTGGTGGTTTTTGTGGTGGAAAATGTCTTAGGAAATTTTTGTGAAGATGATAAAGGTAAGTGAAGTATGTGTTCTTCTTGTAGTCTGACATATTCAATGGATTTAATTAGCAATAGTGTCATCAGGTGCACATTTTCTAAATTCGAGATTCATCACTCACCCACTCTATATCATTGAACAAAACTTATCGCTTCAGCACTATAAAATTCCAACCACAAATCACTACAAAAATCGGCTCAATTACATTTTTCCAAAGTTTTGCATGCATTATTTATTTAATTTTTTATCTAACTTTTCACTTTTTTAAAACTTATCAAACTCTTAAATATTGTGCCAACAGGGTTATGGAACAACAATAACAACAAGTCAACAACATCAACAAAACCAAAAGTGACCATGGATATATCAATCTTTTAAATACACTATAATCAGTTAGATCAAAGAGTAAAATAACATAGGATAAGATAGACTAAATTCTAAACTAACTCCTTAAAACATGTTAATATTTGAGAATAAACAAATAATAATTATTTAAAAGATTGTGCTCGTATATTGCGTAGATATTAATTATATTATATATGATTTTAAATTTCGTTCTAGTTACTTTAAAATTTTGTTATCAAACAAGCCCGACCCGAAAAAAATGCGAGTTTTGTACAAGAAATTTTCGGCCCGACTTTTACAATTTTGGCTTGGGATTTGGCGGTCAAATTTCATGCATTTTAGTTAATTTTTTAGATCCGACTTGAAAAAGCTCAAAGGTTTGCTCCAATATTCTAGGTTTTGGGAAACAAATTTGGGCCCGAATCAAAGCCCACCTTGACCAAGCCCGAATAAAGCGCAAATTATTATATACACCCTCCCCCTTACTATCACGTAATTATTTAATAAAAAAAATATAATTTCTTTTTTAAATCAAATTAAATAAATAAAAATATCTAACTAATAAAACAACAAAACCCCTAATTACTCGTGAAGGGGGAGGGGTGCATATTACAAGGTGGGGTAAGAGTGTATAATATACCATTGCGGTTAAAGGGCTTGCATATTAAACCCGGCCCTAAACCGACTAAGCCCAACCCATGATCACAAAAACCCTTGCTAAACTACATTCCATCAAAGATTGGATTTTGTTGGGAACTCAATCAAAAATCCACACCATACATTGCATTTTTTAACTTGTCTAAATAAAACAAAGGAAGTACTCCGTACTCCGTATTATTTATGATGGGACCCATGCAATAGTCCTTTATTTGAATTGCAGTAGTACATAAACTAAGTCATGCACGTACGACTTATGCATGTAATAACAAGCCTCATATATATTATATAAGTAGATAACATAACACACCACAATATAATTAATATTAATGGTATATATGTAGTTAGTTTAAGGTTGTGTGTTGTTGAAGATTAGTTTGCAACAGCAACACGTTCATTCTCTTGCTTCACAAGCTCGAACTCTAGGAGCTCAATGGTTTGAGTCCATACTTGCTCGTACACTTTTGCAAAATACTTGTGTCTCAGGCAACCATCAGTAGCCTCGAGCCATATGTAGTAATTCATCCCCGAGACCACTTGTCCTTCGGCTTTATAAGCTTTTGCATCGACAAGCTTCGTTCCCTACAAAATTTTATGTGCATTATCAATTTATCACARAGTGTTGCAAATACATAAAAAGAAACAGATGAACTCATTTAAACTTAAAATTCCTTTTTTTAATCATTAATTCATTATACTCTTTTTTAAGATACAGATTGACGATATTATTATTAATTAGGCATATATACATAATGATAAAAAGGATTCGTTCCAATAATTGATACTAGTTTTTATGTGCACGCGATGCGTGCTAAGGCTTATGAAAATTGTATTTCATCATTAAAAATAATTATAAAGTATATATCAAAATAAAATGTTTATACTCCGTAGCTAAATAGCAATACAATTTATTGAATTGTAACTGTTTTTTTTTTTAAAAAAATATGACTTGAAATTCAAAATAAAACCATTAGTGTTTCAATTCATTATATAAAACTTTTCACTAATTAAGTTATATAATAAATGCAATTTTCATTTTTAATCACATAATAAGCAAAAAGGTAATTTAGACACATTAATTCATATTTTTTTTCAAAATTTATTAAGGGTATAAAAGACTTTTAAAAAGGGGACACCATCTATCTTCCTTCCCCTTCCCTTATATAATAGAGATATTGAGAAGTATTAATAATTTCGCACTAGATGGCAAAAGTATATTGGAAATAGAAACAAAACACTTGTTCTGTAATAGAAAAATACAAAAAAATTAAATGAATTTTTATATATCTTAAAAATAATACTAATTTGTTGCATATGTTTTTTTTAAAAAAATTTGTGTAGGAAGTAATTAACGGATTTGCGAAAAGCTTACTTGTTTTTCATTGTGCTTATTAACCGCCCAAGCAGTAATCTCTTGGATCTTTGGACTGTTTGGGTCCATATCAATACGTCCTTCAGGAATGGTTAATCGAGCATTCGCAGCAGAGAGACCCATTTTTTCGTAAGATTATTATTATTATTGATAAAAATGGGTTTGTTGACTTGTTGTATAATGTGTATACGATGAACTACTCATTTTATTAGCAAAAAACTCTATTTATAGGATGAAACTTAGAATCCAATTCACATTTAGTTTTCATATCTTTATTCACGGTGACACGTGGCCATGCCTATATGGTGATGAATTTATTCTTATACTTATTTTCAATAAACTATTATTTAAATAAACATTGCTTTATGAATAAATTCGTAAATAATTATTGGTTCAAGAATAAACGTGCACTTATAAGCAAATTTTTTAACGATTAGCCATTTAGAGCATCTTTAATGGTAAACTACAACTGGTTGATAGTAGCTTACTTTGTGACATCAATTATTCAAGCTGCTATAATTTCAAGCAAATTATAATTCTCTATTTAATTTATAGGGTGAAAAGTAGAATCTAATTCACATTTAGTTTTCACATTTTTTATTCTCTATGATAGATGGCCATGCATATATATATGTGGGGTGTGTGTGTGTTGAATTTATTCTTATATATACTTATTTTCGACAAGCTATTACGGAGTATGTAAGTAAACATCGCTTTAAGAATAAGTTCGTAAATAATTATTGGTTCAAGAATAACTGTGCACTTATAGGCAAATTTGTCAACGATTAGCTATATAGAACATTTTCAATGGTAAACTACATACAACTGGTTGATAGTAGCTGACCTTGTGAGTTGGGACATCAATTGTTCAAGCTGATATAATTTCAAGAAAGTTACACTGTATTATAATTGTTAGCTAAAATCCCTTGTAGGCGTTGTAGCTCGCTAAAAAAAGGTAGAATTTAAATATTATCCATGTGTTATGAATCTTATGATTTAAGTGAAATAAAGATGTTTTATTTAAGATAAACAAGTAGCTTAGTATTGATTGTTTGAGCAAGGTTACACACATTCAACTTTTTACTTCAATAGTAAGTTACTTCCTCCGTTCTTTTATTTGTCATGTTTCCTTAAATAGAATTCTTAAATGTTTGACTTGTTTAGAATTTTTTTATTTTTAACTTCAATTCTATCCATATTTTACATAGATAAATGAACTACATTTATTATTTTTCCTCCATCATATTAAATAAAAGTTTAACCACTTAAACATCACTTTTCAACACACGTTTATCACATTTTCCCATTATACTAAATAAAAAGGTCAACAACTCTATTTTCAAATAAGAAATTTATTAAATTAACACATCTCTTAGCTTAATTAAAAATTCATTTTTCTTAATTTTCTTCCCGATTACAAACAAAATAATCCAAAAAAAACAGAGGGAGTACATTTTTATATTCTAATTAATTTTTTGCTTTTTAATTAATTTGCAAGCAAAACCCTTCTCTGTACCATTGGAGATGCTCAATCACTTTTTATATGATATCTTTGGAAAAAAAACTACATAAATATTGTGACTTAGTTAGTTAACTATTTGACTAACACTACCTATATATTAGAGTAAAAATTGATTGATGAAAAGGYAAAAAAAAGACTTTTTTTGTTAAAAAAAAAACAAAATGGTAGTTTTTGTTGACAATCATTTTGATCTTAATATATTTGTTGGCAAATTAAATTTATTTATTCTATATTCAAATATCTCTATTAGATAAGGGAATGGGAAGTSACGGTAGCAGTGGTGGACCGGTGTTGTTTAAGTAAATTGTCAATTCTACCATTAATGTTACTTCGTATTATATAAAATTATGACATGAAACATACACATGATGTGCCTAAACTACCCCTTTTAATTATTTATCCAATTATAAATGTATATTATGTATTAATATCAAATTTTGTTGCACTCTTTGCGTGCATATAAGACTTGTTTCGATCATCAGATTATGTGAAATTATTGACATTAGTCTAATTCGAATTTTTAAAAATGATTTTATCTGAGTATACAATTAGTCCCCTACTTTTAAAATCTTGCGTCCGCCACTGTACATACCGGGCCTTGGAAAAATAATTTACTAATCTACATTACTTGGGCGCAATGGAGTACTTCATTCTCATAGTTTTTGAAGGTCGTTAACGAGGCCATTGATTTGCAAGTGACATACAATACCCATAATATATCCACCCTTAAGAGATCTCTATTATATAAGCCAAGGGGGGAGCAATGGTGTCCCCCCTATTAAAAGACGTAAATACCCTTAATGATGTAAAAGACGTAATTGCCCTTAATTAAAAAATATAATTTCTCTTTATTTTTTTGTACTAAATAAAAAAGAAAATTTAATTAATTGATGTAAATACATTCAAATAAAAATACATTAATTACATTGACTAATTTATTCCATTGAATCACTTAAACATTGCAAATTATTTTGAAAAAAGTTTAATTAATTAGTAATTCAAATATAAATACATTAATACCATATACTATTTTTTTTCTACATGAATCAGTTAATCATTGCATGCAAATTATTTTGAAAATCATATTGAARTAAATATCTATTAATTTATTATGTATTTCAATAATATTATTTGTATGTCAATGCAATTAATCATTTAATCTCTTTGTCGGAAGATTCAATTGAAAGGAAAAAAATTGCATCGAAAAATTGAAAATCATAATAACTCACCGCCATTGTTAATTTGAAACTATACCCAATTACATGATTTTTTTTCTAATTACATATTTGCTTAATTTTAATTTTAAAACTGACCACACGCATCGCGTGCTTATAGTAGTTTACAACTAACCTATGATATATAAATATGATTTCCCCATAACGTAAAAWRTTTTTTTAAAAAATAATGCAAGCACGCATCGCGTGCATCAAATACRAGTTGTTTATTATACGAGGAGGTTTCGCATAATCAAATTTATAACGATCATTGATCAAACTCTATATAAAACGGTAACGTTACACGTACATGTCACTACTCACTAGTATCACAACATGCTTCTTATATGTGAGCATCATCTGTTATACACTTATTCTCGCTCTCGCTATTCAATCTATATATACTTTTGACCTCACTTCCATTATTTATTACTAGTTTTTATGTGCACGCGGCGTGCTTGTATTTATGAAAATTGTATCGTATTTTATCAAAAATGATTATATGATATGTATCATAATAAAAGGTTTATAGTTAATTAACAATACAATTTATCTAAATTGTAATTATTTTGTAAATAGTTATGTCTTCAAAGTTGAAATTCAAAATAAAACCATTAATGTTTTAATACAATTTGAAATAATGTTCATTGTTTAATATTTTTGACTAATTAACTCACATTATAAATTCAGTTTTCATATTTAATCACATAATTACTAAAGGGATAATTTAGGCACATCAATTTATAATTTTTAAATTTCATTAAGGGTATAAAGGTCTTTTAAGAGGGGGACACCATCTTCCTCCCCATTGGCTTATATAATAGATTATTTTACTTGTTAATCCTTAAAATCATAAATTGTACTCGGTAACTTTTTTTAGAAACGGATCAAGATAATAGTTGGAATGTCTCATCCATGAAGCCTAAAACTTTAATTGATAAGGCTATTTTTGTGCTAAGGGACCAATTTAACAATAAACAACAACATCTTATGTTTTCTTATTCTCATTTAATTAGGTTTTGTTCTCGTCAACTGAATTTTGTTGAATTGAACTTATTTTTACTGAACTAAACTTATTGATACCGAACTGAACTTATTGGTACTGAACTGAACTTATTTTTACTCAACTGAACTTATTTTTACTGAACTGAACTTATTTTTACTAAATTCTTAATAAATTTCTTAGGGATTGAACTTATTTTTAATGAGCTGAACTTAATGATTACTACGGAACCGATTTTTTTTACTGAGTTGAACTTATTACTACTGAACTGAAACTTATTTTTACCGATGAATTGAACTTATTTTTATTGAAACTTATTTAAATAAGTTGACGAGAACAAGGCCATAGTCAATCTTTTCGGTTTTCAAGTTGTCTTTCTATGATTGTTCATTTGTTCATAGTATTGCAAACATGAATGATTTCAATTCTATAGATGCAACAAAACTTAGAAAAGAAGAAGCTTTATTTTATATTATTCATCATGGGACCCATGCAAATCCTTTTATTATTTGAATCGTAATAGTACATAAACTAGCTAGGTCATGTACGTACGACATATATAAGCATGTAACAATCCTCTAATTAAGTAGATAATAACACACCATAATATAATTAATATTATTGGCAGTTAATTTAGTTTAAAGTAGCGTGTTGCTGCAAATTAGTTTGCAACAGCAACACGTTCGTTCTCTTGCTTCACAAGCTCGAACTCTAGGAGCTCAATGGTTCCAGTCCATACTTGTTCGAATACTTTTGCAAAATACTTGTGTCTCAGGCAATCATTAGTAGCCTCCAGTCATATGTAGTAATTCGTTCCCGCAACCACTTGTCCTTCTGCTTTGTAAGCTTTTTCATTGACAAGCTTCGTTCCCTACAAAATTTTACATGCAATCACGCATAGCGTATTATCATATCACAAAGAAATGATGCGAATATAAGGAAACAAAGAAACTTGTTTTAATACTCCTTATTAATACGTATCAATAACATACCCTTCTTTTATAAAAATCCATTAATTTATTATATTTAGTTTATTGAGAGTTAAATAATTTTGCACGACATAACAGAAAGATCAAACTTCTTCCCTAACTGAAAAACCGCAACAAATGACTTTTGTATATAACTAACTCACAAATAATTCTAATTTTTTGTGTGTTTTTTTGCTAATATGGAGGAAGTGAACAGTTAAGTGAAATGCTTACTTGTTTCTCATTGTGCTTGTTAACTGCCCAAGCAGTAATCTCTTGGATCTTTGGACTACTTGGGTCCATTGGAAAACGTCCTCCATAAATGGTCGATTGTGCAGCAGATGAACTCATTTTTTTCGTAATTGTTTTATTATTTTTGATAAAAATGAGTTGTTGAATGTTATTGTAGACCGTGGGCCAACCCCAGCGGGGGGCTTGGGCCTACCTCGTTGTGTGTGTCGTGGGCTTGAGCCACGGAACCCGCACGTGAGTGCGTTAGGGAGTGTTGTCGAGTAAGGGAGTCGCC
>SNQN01002680.1:33484-65669 GCA_008642245.1 Bassia scoparia | reverse complement strand
CCAAATTCTAAGAAGATCGCCATCTTAGAGGCCCAAAATAAGAAAATCCTCAAGTTGTTGTCAAAGCTACTTGGAATGCCTACCCCTGTTGCCAAGGAAGCTAGAGACGGCTACGCTCAGTCCCCATTTGCAGATGATATAGCTAAAGCCATGATCCCGAGGAAGCTAAATATTCCCCCTATGCCTAAGTTGTGCGATGGGACAACTGATCCAGTCGATCACGTCACCCAGTACAAGCAAAGAATATGGCAGTTGTCCATCCCGGTCGATCTAGTGGAAGCCGTAATGTGCAAGTCTTTCGACGCAACTCTAGCTGGACCTGCTCTCCAGTGGCTAATTAACCTGAAGCCAGGTTCGATAGCTAATTTTTCTAGCCTTGTTAATWTGTTTTATAACCAATTTGCAAGTAACAGGACCATGAAAAAACATTCAAGCAACTTACATCGCATCACCCAAGAAGAAGGGGAAACTATTCGAAGCTACCTGAACAGGTTCAACGAGGAGATGCTAGCTATCAAGGACTTGAATACTCCTACGGCCATAGAAGCATTCCGAAGAGGTTTGATTTATCGTTCTAGGTTGTATTACGATCTGACCAGGTACCTATGTTCCACCTTCGAAGAAGTGCAAGCTAGGGCCATGGCAGAGATTCGAGTCGAAGAAGATCAAGCATCCCAAGAACCTGTCGCCCAGTTGCGCCAGGTTGCCCAGTTGCGCTAGGTAGCCCAGCTAAGTCAGGTAGCGAATCTGTAACCCGAAAGCTGCAATGCCCCTCGTCTGATTATTATCAATTTTAAGTTGCTAAAGTTTATTTCTTTTCAATTGTTTGTCTTGAACATTTATTTAGAACATTATGTAGTCTTACTTAAGTTATCGCATGTTAATAATCTAAAGTGCACTCGTTTGAACGCATGAAGCATTTGCACTAAGACATGCATACCTGATTTATATTACATAGTCCTACACCATGTTACAACTAGCCGATTTCATTCAGCTTACACTAGACAAAAGCCACATGCGCTAGCTAAGTGGCCGAGAACGCAAACTAAAGGGCTACACACGCCAACTCTTACAGGTTTAATCACCAGGATCCACGGGTTCAATCACCAGGTTCCACGGGTTCAATCACCAAGTCCCACAGGTTCAATCACCAGGTWCCACAGGTTCAATCACCAGGTCCCACAGGTTCAATCATCAGGTTCCACAGGTTCAATCACCAGGTTCCACAAGTTCAATCACCAGGTTCCACAGGTTCAATCACGAGTTCCTACAGGTACAGTCATCGGGTTCTACAGGTTCGATCGCCAGGTTCAACGGCTTCAAACGCCAAGTTCNAAAATCCAGGCTCACCTCCAAACTAAGATCGACGTTGAGATCGCTTTAGATGAAAAATCGCCCAAAAAACTCAGAAAGAGGTTAAGATTCGCAGGTTGGCTTGGAGAAAGAAGAAGGGTGGCAGGTTGGCGTGCGAAGAGGAGGAAGGAAGAGGAGTTTTGTGTTGATGCACATGATAGGGTTTTCCCGAGAAGAAAGATAGGAAGTGGAGAGGAGGAGTTGTGTGCGTTGGATTGAATGATTTGTTGGCCTGTTAAGGACCTTTGGATGAGAATGCTGATGTCAAAAGAACTATTCATTTTATCACACTATTCATTTTATGAATAGTGTTAAGCTTATAAATTTTTATATTGTAAGGATTTAAAAAAATAATATTATAGCTAACGTTGAAAAGATGATAGAATATTAAAGATTACGATCAAACATTTCATATGTCTTGCAATAATATTTCAAAATTACGTATTACTCACTATCCCTTAATTTAATTTATTAATAGTCTTATATTCATCATTACTTTCACTTGTGTGTTAAGGGAGTTGATTAGGATCCTCTCCATTTCATTCTATCCATTTCTTTCCCTCTATTTTTTATCCTAAGATGCATTAAAGGGGTCACGGCTTAAGTTAGCAAGTCAGTAATCTTGAGAAATAATATAATGTTGTCGATTGATCGTAGAGTCTGATTATAAATAAAGCAAGCTAAAAAAGAAGAGGTGTCAAAGTCACTAGGGTCTTAACATTGAACAAGTATTATTTTGGTCTAATTTGTTTGGGTTATGATTTTGGTCGTATATACATTATATAGAGATGACAATAATGTTTCATATTTCTACGTTTATGTCTTTTAATTCTGGGTAACAAGTTTAGCTCCAAGATTGACCGGATCAAAGTCTATATTCTACCTTGGTTCAATGAATGCATGTAATTAAATTGTTGTAAAATATTGAATGTATGTAATTAAATTGTTGTTATATTATTGAATATACTTCGTATTATTCATTATAATAAAATATCATATGTATTTTTAATTTTGTATCATATATTAATTTTTCTATATTTCATATTCTTTCTCTATATATCACCATACTTTATCAACCTTTTAATTTTCATGGCAAATTGAACCATATTAATTATTTTTCTTTCATCATATCTATTCTATATTTATGGATGAAATTAAACTTGATTGTGATAACAAGTGTCATTCAATTCCTTGATTCGTCTATCTTATAGTATACTCCCTCCGTAACAATATTCTTGCAACTTTCGTACCTGATTCTATTAACTTTGGAAATAAGGGTAATTGTGATTACATGTCAGTTAGGTGAAATAAGTACAATTAGATAAGTTTTGGAGTTGGAGGGAAAAATAAAGATTGAGTAAGACAAAAAAGTGGTTGGACCACTTTTTGTTAGTCATACGTGAAAGATAGGAAAAAAGGAGGGCCTTTTCACCAAAAAATTTCAGTTCCCTCCATTAATTTCATTCAAATTTTCATTAAAGTTCYCACCTTTACACCATTCACCCACTATTTATACAATTATACCCATACATCATTCATTTCAATATATCAGTGTCATTCATTTTAGAAAATCAGCAGCAGCAACAAATTCACTCCATTGTCAGCAATTCTTCAAAAAGGCAGATGCATCATCAACTTTTGCCACTACACTAAACCTACATAATCCTACTTTAATTACACATTAAACACAAAAGGTTAGCCCCTCTCAGCAAGTCTTCATCAGTCAAACACCAAAAGTTGCCCAAAATGGATGATGGCTACGATGAAGGATTCTTCTCCATTGATGAGAACCTGCTTGAAGAGGGTTTAATAGCTTCATCTACACTTGCAACTCAACAATGGCAAACTCAGATTCAAAGGGCAAATAACAGGGATCTGACTGAAGCACAAAAAAAATTCCATTTTGTACACTTTGTATGAGATGCAAATTGGAGGGCAGTTACCATATGGGGCATTAAAAAATRTTGCAGATAGCTATGGGGTGCACAAATCAACAGTAGGGAGATTATGGGAAGCAGCTAAACATGCCATGTTAAATGGGGGGGTGCCTGATGTCAGAAACAAGAAGAAGGGAAGGGTTGGCAGACCACTCAAGTACTCCAACTCAGAGGAATGGCTAGCCTCAGTGCCATTGAATCTAAGGGGTACTGTAAGAGCTTATGCCTCTGCTCTCAATGTGTCACACATGCACATCCATAAACTCATTAAGTCTGGGAAATTAAGGGCACATACATCTCCTAATCGACCAAATGTGTCAGATGTCAACAAAATTCAAAGAATGAAATGGGTGCTATCACTAATTGAACCAAGTTGGCAAGGACAAAAGCCCAAGTTTGTGGACATGCAAAGGATAGTGCATATTGATGAGAAGTGGTTTTATATTAATCCAGGCACAAGAAGATTTTACATGCTGCCCAAGGAAGCTGATCCATACAGAAGCACCAAAAACAAAAATTCAGTGTGAAGGTGATGTTTATGGGGGTCACTTGCAGACCTGTATATGACAATGAAGGTCACTGTCTCTTTGATGGCAAGCTGGGACTCTTCCCATTTGTTTCTTCAGAAAGAGAAAAGAGAAGGAGTAAAAATAGACCAGCAGGGACTATGGAGACTAAAGTATGCACTAATGTCAACCAAAGTGATGTCACCAGACAGATGCTAATCAACAATGTGCTGCCATGCATTAGGGACAAATGGCCAGAGTGGTTGAGTAAGGACATCATCATTCTACAAGACAATGCAAAGGCACATATAGGTGACAATGATCCACAGTTCAGAGAAGAGGCAGAGAAAGAAGGTTTCAACATTCACTTAGTCAATCAACCACCCCAATCACCTTATTTTAATGTCCTAGACCTGGCATTATTTAGAGCACTTCAAAGCTTGCAACACAGGACATTCCCTAGGGACATAGATGACCTCATTGCAAAGGTAAAGGAGGCACATGAAGAGTTTGACCCTGAATTAATGAGRTACTCATGGATCACTCTACAGTACTGTATGGTAGAGGCACTCAAAGATAAGGGAGAGAACAACTACAAAATACCCCACATAAACAAGAAAAAGTTGGACAGACTAGGTATGTTGCAAGAACAGCTTGAAGTGGAGCAGCAGATCATAGATGAGGCAGTGGAATACTTGAATCAAATTGAAGCAAGCCAAACAATATAGGATGGTCCCATGTTTGAGGATGATGAAGATGAAATTTAGACAACAAGGGTGATATAGTAAGTTTATGGATTTAAATTGCCATTGTAAGATACAGAAGTGAATATGGTTGCCATTGTAAAATAGAGTAGTGAATAGTATGGCAGAAACTTCCTTTTGGTTTTTGTAGTGAATTTTCAATTAATGCAATAATGGTTACATGTTTTGAGTAACACAAGTGGTCGAAGTTAGGCTACCCATCAGAAGAGTGTTTGTCACCATATTGTGGCAGAAAGCCTCATCAACCACTAACAACACTACAAGCCCAATGCTCATGGTGTATTAATGGTCCAACACTCAAATGAGTGTGCATGTGACCATCACCAGAGCAAGGCAACTGAGTGTGCATGGGATTTGAACTTCCTTTTACAAGTGAGTTGAGTCCCTTCATCATTTGGGACATTGTGCAAGTCATAATAGGGATTCTAATGGAGTGGGGGGGGGGGGACACATTGAGAACAATTCACACAGCCCTACAACACATACACTTCCCTCTCACAAAGTCATTGAGGGCAACTCATGAATAACAGTCTTTCATCACTCATCAAGGCACCCCCATACTGCATTCCCATTCATCAAAATGTCATCAAACATAATCCATCAACAATTATAGGGCCATAATCAGTTCATGGTACTCCGTATTAATCACTATAATCAAGAAATTAAAGCTATATACAAAATAAAGTAATACACAAAGCAAAGAACATTGTTTTTCCTCCATTTTAATATGATTGCTAATTTGCCATTAAAAGTAATTATATTGAAATAACCTTATTCAATTCATTAGATTATGAATTTTTGGTGGAGTAAGTAATCAAAGTTGTACTTGTATATGGTAAGTTTTGAATTTATTTTATTGTTGACAAGCTTGGTTTTTGGAAAATGTATTGATTGCTTTTAATTTGAATTGATTGAATTTAATTTGGTAAATTAATGTTTACATTTAATTTTTTTGTAATTATTTTTATATATAAGGGTAAAACGGAGATTTCGAAGGGGGACACCATTGCTCCCCCTTCACTTATATAATAGAGATTATCAAATGCATGGGAGACAATATTGAGAAATTTATTGTTTGTTTCATAATATGACACTCAAAACTTATAAATACTCATTGAAAATTTCATATTTATAGCATTTTTGTCATATATATGAAATATTACGTACCCAAGATTTTTTTTATAGCTGAAAAAATTTAGTAACAAATATAATGAACATGAAAATATTAGGATCGAAAAAACTACTGTCAATGAAATGATAGATGGAGATGTAGTTTTGATACGTATAACAATAGTAACATTGTAAATTACATAATTTATGAAAAGGTAATTCAAGAGTCGTTTTATTATGTTATATGTTAATAAAGTGTATTTTTTTGTCAAAAATCATCTTTTATAGGGGCAATTTGTTTTAAACCATATTTTCTAAGCGTAATTGTGTAAAAACATCTTTTGTAACTACATACGTTGTTGACCACCATCTTGTAGCGAGATTTCGGGGTTGACCTGACGTAAAACTTACATCTTCCTCTTTTCCCGAGGGCTGATAAACCCATCAAAATGGTTGGGATAAAAACTCAATCAGAGGGGCATTGTAGTCATTTCCAACAATTTCTTTGATGGACTACATTTTAATTTGCATAAACGTACCTTATATTTACATAGACGGGGTTTAATTTTACAAAGACGAAATTTTTTGTTGTTCTGATTTTGCTTTTTTAGTTAGGACCACATGGGATCCACTTGTCCTTTTTACCTATTAAAATAAATCCAAAATAATATAATATTGATTGATTGGGTTTGTTATCCCAACCATTTTGATAGAAATATACTTCCTCCTCTTTTCCATTTTTTCCCAACTATAATGTCCCCCTCTCCCTCCTCATTTCTCTCTTGATACCCCCAGTAAACCTCGAAGAATCAATTTTTTTTTTCAATTTTAGAGTTTTCGAGGTGGGAGGGTGTGATTTTAGAGGGGATTTAAGCCAGAAATTGAGGGGGGAAGGTTTGTATAATCGAGGGGGAAAAATAAGTTTTCATGAGGTCAACATCGGAATCCGTCTACAATTGATGGTCAACAACTCAAGTAGCTAGAAAAAAGGTTGGTTTTAGGCAATTAGGCTTAGAAAAAAATATTTGTTACAAAGTGACCCTTATAAAAGATACTCCTTGAATAAATATTTGATTCATTTTCACTTTCCATTTTAGATACCCTAAAAAAATTTTAAAAAAAGTTTGTAATTGAAAATGATTTTTTAATAAGTCTGAATGTAGTTATTGATTGAATTTTTAAAATGTAATTGTTGATTATAAATTTCCATTTTTCTAAAAAAAGTCAAATATATGAAACATTTTTTATTTTTTTTTTGAAACGGAAGGTTGCACGAGCAATTATTAAGAATCAAGAAAGGTTAAGCTCCACCAAGGTTATAATACTTGGGGGGGGGAACGAATCTAAACAACATAATCGATATGATTACGTGTATCTCACCTTGCCACAAGATGAGCCACCGTATTACAAGCTCGTTACACATGAGAAATAATGAAAACATCAAAATTACAACCCAAAGCTCGCTCTAATATCATCAAAGATAAGGTGGATTGGAGTACTACTCATCTCAACCAAATTGATACCATTTACCATAGAGAGGGCATTACATTCCACCATAATGCGGCAGTATCCAAAGAGCTCTGCTATTCGAAGACCATACATCACAGCAAGGGCCTCGGCCACGACAGGGCAGCTTGCGAAAGAAATCTTAGTAGCCATGACCAACAGCTCCCCCTTCTCATTCTGAATCGCAACACCTAAACTCACCCTCACACCATTCATGACATGTGCATCTGTGTTTACCTTAATCATCCCCGCAGGTGGACAACACCACGAAGCCGCGGAAGAGCTAGTTAGATTCGGGGGCAACCATCGTCGCGCACGTGCAATAATCCTCCACAAGTTTAACAAAATCCACAGCCACCATCACAAAGTTCGCCCTTTCCATGGCACACACCATCAAATTTCTGCAATGCCACAATACCACATAAGTGTAGCCATTTGTCGCAGCTCCCCTGAATTACATTTTGCTAACAACTCCATCCAGCAAGACCATAAATCCGTAAGTGAAATCCCAAAGAGCTTAGACCGTAAGTAGCTTGGCATTCAAATGGCACTYGCCGCCTCACACTCAAATAACGCATGACAAATTGACTCGGGGACAACACAACACCGGGAACATAGCATCGTTGACAATATGACAGTACACCAACTTTTCCTTATCCGCTAAGTTCCCCTTGCACACAGCCMAGATAAAAGRTCGTAGTTTAGGATGTGCTTGTAATTTCCATATAGCGTTCCAAAAYTTTGTCTCCTCCGTGTCAATAGAAGGCATCAAAGCGACCCMATGCATTTCACCCCAATAACCCGAYTTCACTGTATACATCCCCTGCTTTGTACCTTTCCAGAACAAAGAATCACGTGGAAAGTTAGTTGACAGTGGAGTTGCAAGAATAGCTGGGYGAAAATCCTCGGTCACTAAAGAACAAACAACATCATAATCCCAACACCCCATTTCGCTATCAATTAAATCCCCCACATGCAAGTCTTCCAACTCKCCATTTTGGGGCGTAGGATAGACAACCTGTCCACCATGGATCGGACCAAAGCTTAATATCCCAACCATTGCAAACCCGCCAAACTAACCCCTCTCGTAATAGTGATTTTGCACCCCCTATACTCCTCCACGAATAACTCGGTTCGTAGCCTCTTAGCGTCTCCAAAATCGATGAATTTTTGTAATAGTTCGCCTTCAAGCAGYGGGACAGTAAAGAAACATCACAACTGAGTAATCTCCATGACTGTTTAGCCAACAAGGCCAAGTTAAAACACCTAAGATCTTTGAACCCCATGCCACCTTCCTTCTTCGGCATACACAGTTTCTCCCAACATTGCYAGTGAATTTTCTTATTATCAACACTCGAMCCCCACCAAAATCGGTTTAAGAGGATATGTATTTCCTCAATCAAGCCATMCGAAATTTGAAAATGCTCATAATATACGTCAGAATAGCTTGCGCAATCGCTTTAATAAGGATCTCTTTCCTTGAACGAGATAATAATTTCTCCTTCCACCCACTTATTTTCTTCCAAATACGCTCCTTGATGCACGAGAACACCGCCTTATTTGATTTTCCAATAATAGTAGGTAAACCCAAATACTTCTCATGTCGCTCAACCTCCCTAACTCCAAGAGCCTCAATAATCTCACATCGTCGCGTAGTAGTAACACATTTACTAAAAGCCACCTCCGTGTTATCTAGATTAACTTTATGATCAGATGCTCTTTCATAGGTACTGATGATATCAACAATCAGCGAGCATTCTTGAAGGGTAGCTCTAGCAAACAAGATACCATCGTCARCAAAGAAGAGACAAGACACCCTCGGGGMTTCATTTGCAATCTTAGCCCCATGTAATTTATTATGTAACGCAGCATGGCCAATCAAGGTAGAGAACGCATCCGCACATTATAAAAACAAATAGGGAGAAATGGGGTCCCCTTGTCTAAGGCCTCGAGAGGGAGTTAAGCACCCCGAAATACCACCATTCACCTTAAAGGAGAAAGATACACTTGATAAAGAATCCATAATCTGTCGTACCCAGTGAGGACTAAAACCAAAGCGGACCATGCATCCGCCACCACCTTCTCACAATCATCCCTTGAGAGCCATAGTGACTCAAACCGAAACATTTTGTCTCTCCTCCCTCTATCAAAACTTGTACGAGCATGAAGCATGATAGGGGCATGATCCGAGGAGTATATCGRGAAAGTGTTGAACTTCATAATTYTGAAACAATTCACACCACACATCACTAGCCAAGAAACGATCAAGTCTTTCCTTGATTATGGAATCGGATTGTCTACCACGCYGCCAAGTGTGTATGTCGAGCCCTTATAACCAAGGCCCCACAAAGCACAAGTATCTATGGTCTCTCTAAAAGCAATCATTAAGCACTCACGACGGATAGTGCCACCCCATTTCTCGTTCAAACTCATTATCTCATTAAAATCACCAAAAGCCACATAAGGAGCTCGATAGTTCCCAACTAGTGAAGCTATCAATTCCCACGTTTTGTGTTTATTTTATGTTTTCGGCTAACCATAAATACCCATTGCATGCCAACTTATCGCACCATTCACATTCAGAACATTTGCCATGAAATGGTGGGAATAGTATGACACCACCTGCACACTTAAGTCTCTCCACCAAAAGYCAATGCCACCTGACCTTCCAACACTACTAACACATAATCCATGCTCGAAACCACACCTCCTCTTAATTCTCTCTAGCACAGTACTATCTAGCATTATTTCCATGACAAAAACAATACTTGGCCGCTCTCTCCAATACTAGTCRMAAAGAGCACTAGCTGTCCTCGGGTAGCCAAGCCCTTGTACGTTCGAACTAAAGATCTTCATTTATGGTGAAGGGMATTAGGGATGCTCGCTCCACTCAAGTTCGAAAGAAGACACGAATCCTCATTGTCAAAAAGGGGATTTGCATGAGCAARCTCACGAGAACATGCATAGGTGTATCGAAAGATCCCTCATCAAACACCGGTGGGTCATTTGTCACCTTATCATTCCACCCTGGTTCGAAGWTCTACATGGATTTACCTCCTTTTAATACACTACTAAACCCTTATCACATGCGACGTCCCATTAACCTAGTGCATAGTCGTTGTCACAGGTAAGGTCGGCTTAGCCGGTTGGGGAATCATTTCYKTATCAAGTCTCGGGTCATGTTCCGGATCCTTCCCYGTAAAATTTAGCTTCACTCGAGCTTTGTTAGCTTGCAGCAACTCCTTAAACTCTTGGCATACAYGATGTTCCTCCTTTTTTTGGCCCAGAAAYAGACGTTTCCTCGTCGGCGAGGCTCTYGTCCATGGCCCATAAGATAACTCCGAAACTAGAACGGCAAAATCATACTTCTTGCACGATTAGTACTTGTAGGCATGTGCCCTCATCGRGCCTACGTCCTMTGTCGATTTTGAATTGATACCTCACGTGAGTGCGTTAGGGTGTGTTGTCGATAGAAGAGATCGCCACAGTGCCTATACATGTTAATCACGGAYGCCCGAAACATTAGTGCCAAATTAATGGCCCCACTTTGGTCTGGTAACCAGAGTATGAGTTCGGAGAAATGGTACGGATAAGACCTTTGATCCAATTCGCTCGCATGTAGCGGCCTCTACTCGGTCTCATTGTAGTTCCATAAATCATAATAATTGAATTCAAAAGAGCCTACATATTGACCTAAAAATGCGCCTACTAAATTTTACAAGAGTCAATTTATTTAATGTACCAACCTACCTACTCAACAATTGTGAGATTCGAATTAATCAAATTAAAATGGTGCTAAATCCTTTGTCCATAATAATCTGACTTTAATGTGATCAGGTAAAATTCCGATCTGATTAAGCAATCAAAAGTCATAGACACAAAGATCAAGATAAATATATATAGAATCGAAACTCAAATATGTAATTACTCACCTTGTATCGCTACAATACAAATAAAACAAAGATTAGTCGTACAAAGCTTTGCTTCCAATTGAATCGTTTATCACAATAACAGAAATCTAGCTGACAATTACATATAAAACGATTGCGATACTCGAAACGATTGAAAATGAATGAATTTACATGATAAAACCAAAAGTAAAACGAATTCATGTATTATATTAATCAAAATTCTAAAAGAGAGAGATAGAGTTTGATTAATAGCCTTGGAATTTGTACCTAAATCCGCAAATATTACGACTCCAAAAGCTGCGACGAACTCGAGGGACTTTTGATTTGAGAGTGTTTATGACTGAATTTGAGAGAGGTTTTTGAGACTTTGAATTGCACTTTTATTGATGATTTCGTTGATCGGAGCTGATTTTTTGTTGATGTTCGAATAAGCACTGGAGCATGTATTTATAGCGTTTGAGGAAGGATAAGACAACAAAGACTAATTCATCTATCTTAGTCTATATATCTTGGGATTTTTGCATTATATCTTTTGGATCTAATTTGTTATCCAGAATTATCCTTATCCTCTTTTGGAAAACTTGGTGGACAAGTGAATCTTCTAGAATATTCGGATCATTCCCGAATTATCTGGATTATTCTAAGAATTTATGAATTTATTTATTTTCGAAAACCATTTTAAAACTTGTAAAATCATAGAAAATCAAAGAAAAATAATAAAAAATAATCTAAAAATATTGGCGAACTCAGAAAAATGAGAAGAACAAAATGAAAATTGAAAAAGAGAAATAACCATAGAAATTTCAAAATCTAAATAAAGAAAAAACTAAAAATAGAAAAAATTAAATAATAACAATAAATACTTTCCGCCTATAAATGGACCCTTGGTGTATGGTTTCGAGCTCAAATTTAATTCGACATGTGCAAATGGTGTGTTTAGTGGATTTTGCGCAACTTCGAAAATCAATTTATTTCGAAATGTCGTACTTTCCTCATCGCTATTCAATTTGAGGAGACACTTTGGGTGTCTACAGTACCCATAGTCGAGGCATCCGCAAACAAGGCATATATCCATAAGAGTTCATATTTGAATCTCACTAATTTGCCATCAGACATTTAATCCGAGCAAACCTTTTAGAGTTATCAAGCCTTACATCAACCCTAAAGCGCATAAATTTACTCCACCGAGAGGTCTGAGTCATCAAAGGCCACAAACTCATCCATGCTTGAGGCGAGGGAGACAGCCATAGCTTTGGTCCTTTTATTCAGCGACATATCTTTCACCTTGACCCAAAAGCGGGGAATCAAAAGCAATTTCGAAAAGTTGAACCCCCCCCCCCCCCCTCCTCCACCTCCTCAATATAGTGGTGCACCATCAAACGACACGACCCTCGTCCAAACCTTCTTTTAACCAATTAAGAGAAAAATTGGAATATGAACAATTCCTTTCAATCTCCCTCACACCACGCAATCCTCATCGTATTCTTAAGGCTTCAGTACTAAAAGGGTTTGTAGTAAGGAGACACCAAAGAGACATAGCTTCAGTGTTCATTAACCGTATCATCATAACAATTTTACTTGAGAACTTTATTATGGTTTTGTGAGCAAAAATTCAAAAATTTGCAATTTTAATTTGACCATGATTAGTTATGAGAGAAAACATAATCAACTTTTTTTTTTTTTTTTTGCGCTAAAGAGGGGCAAAGCGCTCAAGAAACTAACTACAATAGAACGAGAAAAGGCAACTCCTCTTGCACTAAGTCTAACATGGTAAATCTTCAAAGGCAGCTGTTGATGAACTCCAGCAGTAGAAGCCAATCAGCCCTAATTCCCTCTCTATAAGTATGCATAACTCGAACTTCCCACTCAGTATACCTCAGCAGCGCATGACAAGCACGAAGCAAGATTAGCATATTCACCCATAACCACTGCGTCTTGTGAAAGAGAAACAATGGCTTTGTTATCTATTTTGACTTCAGCTTTGCAATATGTAACTCTCTAGCCAACTTGAGACTCGCAAAATCGCATGAAGCTCGCTCTAAAGGAAGTGCAAACCCAAAGCGCCACTAAACGTCGTAACACAAAACCAAGGTGGTTTCGAATGACAACCCCTCCAGCCGGGACAGGCTGACCCTTGGCAGCTCCGTCCGTATTAAGAGCGTGCACCCGTCATGCGGAGCTTGCGTAACAAAGCACGAGGTAAAAGGAGCAAGTACTCAATGCAATACGAGTCGATAAAAGGAGCTCATTTGCACTTTATATAAAAATACAACCTACTAAAGGGGAACTATATATAATGACAAGCTCTTTAACACTGATGATTTATACAGTCAATTCAAACAAAGCAAACATAAATAGTAGTAGGATACTTCTTTTTTCACAAATGCTCATACAAAGCTTACTATTAATACTGAACATAGCATGCCCACAGAAGAAGAATATCTATTTCTGCTGTCATTGTGACTCATGTTTTTCCGAGCTGTTCACCACTTGCTAGTTGCTACTCTTGCAAGATTTAAAAGAACCAAATTCTGCACTTTATTCTTTCACTTCAAAAAGGGTTACAAAAAAGACATGGCTTTACTTAGCTCAGAATATACAAAGCAATATCACCTTATAAAAAACAAGCAGGTTATGCAACATAACATTTCCGGGGGGTGGGGGGCCACTTCTACCTAAAACAAGTCCGAAATAGAGTTCGGAGGCGAARGACGTAGCACAAGTTTAAGTATTGAGGATTCGTGATCGATCAAGGGATGTGTTCGGTCTTCTTCTTCTTCTCCAAATGCTGGATGGATGTAAATTGTAAAGACACAGGGWAACAATATTGAAAACGAACAGCACAAGCTAGTCAAGCACAATAATCAAATTATCTGGGGGGATCAATCCGCTAAATCTTCTGATTGATTGCACATTGGTCTGACTGGACTAATGCACTATAATGAGAGTAAAGCTTCAGTTTCACACACAAGAAATCTAATCTGTGTTCTCTTTCTTCTCTATGCTAGATTTAGTGAGTATGATTACACCGATTACAATCAGTAATGCACCTGCGAACCACTGTTTCAAGAATTGAGAATTACGGAGTGTTAGTAAGCAGGGCAATAATATAAGCATCTTAGGTAAAGCATAATTCTCCCATTCCATAAAGTTTTTCCTACTTATTGCAGCAACAAAGCACATGGATCTTTTGCTTTTAGGATAAAAAAAAATGATGTGTTTAAAAAGTGGATTTGAGAAGGCTCAACAAGTGAGGTAAAGAAGGTAGAAAAGGAAAAATCATTTACTAGATATTATRAAAGTAGAAGAGTTTCATGAAATGAATGAAAAATCAAACTAGGAAAAACTTTTTGCAGCATAAAAGTATGATCGAATATTCAAATGTCCATAAGGTAATATGGGAAAAATGCTTAGGAGTTTGAACTAGTTGATCACAAACCTTGAAGACATACTTAATGCTATACATCACAAATAAATATCCTTATTAATTATTGAATAATGGAAATAAGGTATCGACCTCATAGTGAAGACAAAAGTTCCATATATCAGGACCTAACTTCGAACTCATCATACGCACTACCCTTTGTATACTATCTTCAGTTTTCCTTACAGGACTAACTAAAATACAACAGTTTCTGTAGTGCAGATGCAGCTTATACATGTTTGTTACTTCTAATTTTAAAAAACAAATAATAAAAAAATCCTTTACTTTTAAGTTAAAATCAGTTTTGGCAGGAAACAGGTAGAAAAGTTGAGCCCAAACGTTTTRCAAACACTTTGAAATTTACATACTATCAACTACTATTCAAACAACAGAAATATTCAAAAACCGGTTATTTACCTTGGTTGACAATGCTTCTCCAAAAAGAAAGAAACCAGCCAAACCAGAAGAAAGGAAATTAGTTGCAAAATTTGTCACCGTAGCTTGTAAAGATGATAGCTCTTTAAGGCTGTTGACGTAGCATCCCCACATTGTCACATTGAACAGAATGACAAGGCTGTATTTGACAAGCTGGTAAAACAGAATTCATATCATTGATCTGAAAAATACAATGTTTCCAATAAAACTTTTGGGTCAAGGAACAAGACAATGCAAATACAAAGGCGAAAAAGAGGTATGATTTTCTGTACAATAATACAAAGCACATAGATATCAAATTTACTGTTACCCATGTTTTCGCCATGGCTGAYGAAGCACACACATTGCAGGATGATGCAACAGAAGTTATTTTTAAAAAAATAAAATAAAATCAAGCATAACACAAAAATGCAGGGGAGTGACTTGCTTCATTATCAGAGTCAAAGTAGGGTGAAAGTATCAAAAGTTATATACTCCGTATATAAATATTACTAGTAAGTCTAGTAGTATAAACCAAAGAATACACTTCCAACCTATTGCTCCGTTAAAAATCAGGAATGCCAAATTAAACTGGAAGTCTCGTATAAAAGTGTTTTATTACAGACCCATATAGCATCCACAGCGAATAAAAAAGGGGGTCATCCATGCAAGAATATGGTATTCGGTAATTATTGAGACCGTGCAATACTTCTCTAACTCAGGATTTCTTTTATAATACTGTCATTAAGATTTCAGAGGCTAGCAGAGTGGCTAACTAATTTCTCAGAGTTACAGAAAGCTTCTATAGATTCAAGCCTTCAATTTTTCTTCAGATCATATTGAGAATTTGAAATGAGAGGTATAATGAAATAATATAATCAGAAAAAAAAGGACCTCGTGTGATATGGAGAGGGAACTCATTGCCCAAAAACAGATTTGCAACAATAAATGTGAAGCTTCCAGGGAAGGGAAATGTAACAAAAATGGCAACATTGAAGTGAGACGCACAGTAACTTTCCATTTGACACGGGCATAATATTGATTTCCAAAGGTTCCTTATAACTTAAGTCTTTAAGAGTTCTTTCCCATGGATAGTTTCCACTATATACTCACTTCACCTAGATCATATGGTCCACACTATGAAACATGCCAGGGGAGGAAAGAGGTTGTGCTAGATTTTACTCTGGGGAACAGGGTTGGTTTGGCCTAATAGCTCTTATACACCTGAGGTTTCAGGATAGAATCAGGTAACCCTGAGGTCAGGGTATAATAGCTCACGTGACCCTGTCGTTAGTTTTTTCGTTAAAAAGCCTAACGCCGTTACTTTTCCATCTATTTAACTTTAAAACTAACTAAATAACACATTTAACACCTAAATTAACTAATTACACACTTTAAATAATTAAAAAAAAATAAAAGAACACCTACCACCTACCTCCTT
This sequence comes from Bassia scoparia, assembly GCA_008642245.1. Taxonomy (NCBI): domain Eukaryota; kingdom Viridiplantae; phylum Streptophyta; class Magnoliopsida; order Caryophyllales; family Amaranthaceae; genus Bassia; species Bassia scoparia. Next base: position 49,303 of record SNQN01002680.1, on the reverse strand, counting down.
CCTCTTTTCCCTTCATCCTTCGTTGTTCCTCCATCAACCCATCAATTCATCATCAATTCACCATCTTCATGAACATCATTCATGAACTACCACCCACCCACAAACCAACCCCTACCTACTCCGCCACCCACCACGAACCGAACCCTAGCCACCACGGAACCCAGCCTTGTCCAGCACCGCACCCACCATAGAAGCCCAGCATACTATCGCCACCACCCCTTTGAACCCATTCGAATCCAGCAACTTCCAACCCCAGAAATTGCCCAGCACCGACGATGTAACTGCCCATCACGACCCAAATCCAAAATTCAAATTCAAATCTTTAATTCACCCCAAATTATTACTCAATCAACCTAGGGTGAATTGTTTGATTGTTCGAATTTTTGGCTACTACTGGTTTGTGAATTAGCTGCTAGGTTGCGAATTTTTGAATGAAATTCTTCAAACATCTGACCCGAATTGTTGTTTGGTTGTTGGAAAATATTTGGCTTCGAATTGTTGTTAGGTTGGAGGAGATTGGAGAGAGAAAGCTGTGAGGTGGCGATTGGGGTGCCATGGAAGAGGGAGATGAAGGAGCTCGAAGGAAAAGGGGGAAGGATGTAGGTGTTAATGGAAGAGATGATATCATTAATGATTGAATTGGGGAAAATTTCATGGGTTTAATTTGATGATGAATTGATGGGTTGATGGAGGAACAACGAAGGATGAAGGGGAAGGAGGAAGGAGGTAGGTGTTCTTTTAATTTTTTTTTTTAATTATTTAAGTGTGTAATTAGTTAATTTAGGTGTTAAATGTGTTATTTAGTTAGTTTTAAAGTTAATGGATGGAAAAGTAACGGCGTTAGGCTTTTTTAACGTAAAAACTAACGGCATGGTCACGTGAGCTATTATACCCTAACTCAGGGTTACCTGATCCTATCCTGAAACCTCGCGTGTCTGAGGAAATTTCCCTTAACTCTGCAAATTCTCTTTTTATGAGACATCTTTTAACCTTTCCACAATAGCATTATTGTATATATTGTGAATTGTACAACATTTTTTGCCAAAATAAAAGTAAGACTATCGTACATGTGTTGCTAAGTTTAGTGTCGGTATATCCAACCTAACAGGCAACATAACCAGGTAAAGACCAATTTCCCTATTAGGTACAAACGCCAACGTTCATACTCATTCGTAGCATCTTGGTGTTTCCCACCAAGGCACCAACCATTTAAGCATATATTCCTTGTTATACCAACTAACACCGGTCTCAAATCCCATCTCTTTGATCCCTTCCTTATCTTCACCAGAACTGCCCTCATGAGCTTTTGAAACAAAACACTAACATTAACTATATCAATTAATTTAACAATCTTATGTTTTTCTCTTCACTGACAGCATATATACGTGAGTAAGTAATTGTGTTGTACTGGCCTTTAGTCCCGATTAACTATGATGATAGTGTGTTATAACTTCCACCCTACTGAACACTCATATGCCAAAGTTCAATTCCTACCCACACAGAATTATCTAACCTATCCCAACCACCATGCATATCGATATGATAATAAGGTTCATGTGTAACAAGAACTTAGTGCTATGGTACTAGACTGTGGAGTTTCCAAAAAGAGAGAGTGAGAGACAATGGGGAGAATAACTTAGCAATTGTTAGGTAAACACTAAACAGGCACAACTACAAACTCTGAAGCTCGTCAATTCACATGATAATACATAGAGTAACTCCATGAAACGATCACCTTCACTGCCAATATGTGTTTCTTGATCATCTTTACTGGTCGTACACACAAACAATTGGTTACACTAACTAATACTTCATGCTTCGTAAGTGATGAACAAAAATGTGATCATTGGTGCACGTCAAACTTCTCGAAAGTTCAGTAATAGTCATTGTAATAATGAACTCAAAATCAAATCAATGTAAACACACCACTCTCCTGCCTTTCCAACAAGTAATAGTCATTCTTAGGCTGGATGAGTAATAAATTTCGTTCAAGTACTTAGTATGCCATTCCTTCTAAGGCCCCGCTTGGTATGAGGGTARTATATTAAGGGGTAATAAAAGTCAAACTTGATCAAATTAAGAAGAAAACATGTGAGTTAAGATGGGCATAGAAGAATAATTGCATTTTTTGTGACTAAAAAGGGAGATATGGAGTAATGATTACCTCAATATGAGGTTAACAATTACTCTAATGTGGATGAGGGTGACTATCTCCTCCCAAATGAGGGTGATAGTTCCACTTTTCCTCCCACCACAACCACTTTATCCTCCCAAATGAGGGTGACTATCTATTTAATTTTACCTTTAAACACCTTTGTTTTCTTAAGTTTGACTTTTATTACTCCCTTAATACATTACCCTCAATCCCTCATACCAAGCAGGGCCTAAAGCTTATTCCATCAGTCCGTCTCATAAACACATCGTCGTTTCAAAGTAAATCAACCAGAAATAAGGCAAATAACACATACTATTGATCAACTTCAAATGCACATATCAACTCAATTTAACAGATCAGCTTTTTCTCAAAATAAACAACTTCATTCAATCATTCCTCAACTTGATCCTTGAAACCCCAGTTTGGCCCTACTTATACAAGCCCTAAGTAAATATTATTAACAACATTTTAGCTGAAATACAATCAATATTGAATGTGAGACCACAATTTACATACCCAATTACAAAAGGGCAAATACAGAAAACTCAGTTCATTCAATTTTCAATCAAATCCTACTCATTMACACTCTTCCACCCAAAGAGAAATCGAAATCGTGATACAATGCTTGAATGTGACAGATTCAAAATAAAGTTGAGATCTTGCGAAGAGTTCAGATGCAAATAAATCAAAAATGAAGTTGAATAAACAGGGAATTCAAAAGGAGAAAAAGGGTAAATAGAGTATAAACCTGAGATGAGAAGAACTTAGCGGAGATGGCAGCAAAAGCAGCGGTGAAACCGGCAGCAACTGCCCATGCATATCCTTTGTTTTCTCTCTCTCTCTTTCCGATCATCTCTCTTTCTTTCCTCACTCTCAGTTTCAATAACTCACCATGACCACTACTGTTTAGAACCTTTAATGAGGCTATGTTCAGTTCTTGTCAAATTTTATGATCTAAACTGATCTCATATTATTTGATTTTTTCTTATATGATCTGATGTGAAATTTTCTTATTTGATCAGATTTGATTTTTTTTTAATAGCACTATAATGATTAAATAAGTTGAACTGGACATAACTTAAGTCCTCTATTGACTAATCGCTAATGGCCATCAGTTGGGGTGATAGGGCGAGTTTATTCGGCTGTTGACTAAGTTTTGTATGGACATCGAGGACTCGGGTCATTGGAAACCGACTGATTCGAGTGGCGTTGATTTTGAGTGGTGTAGTCTTTGTCAATTAGGTCGGTTTTGATTTGTGTATTGTGTTCACAAGAACAACTGAAAAGTATTTGTGTTTTAGTCTCGTCAAATTGAATTAGAGGGATTCCTCTCGCTGATGATATAAAATTCCCAATAACGACCATTAATCTTAGGAGAGAAAAGGCTTCGTAAGCCTTAGTAAGTAGTTCGACGAGTCCTTTTTTATATACCTACCGATCGTTGGTTTTCTTTAATCGGATGACAGCCAATGAAGGAATCTTGTTTCATCAAAAAGTGATAGCGCTCGCCAAGTCAACTACTATTGACCGAGAGAGAGCCCAAGAGGTGAGTGAACAATACATTCGAGAATTATGTTAGGGAAAGGAAGGTATTTCACCCTTTTGCTAGATGACTTCAACTTTTTGTCGAGATATTTGAACGAAATTATTACATTCGATTTGCGAGTTGAGTGATTTTAACAAATACTTAAACTCAATCTCTAATTAGTTAAAACGATTTAAATTGATTTAATTAATAGTAATATTAGTTAAGAGTCGGTCATGGGTCAAGCCAACCGGCAAGACCGACTAGCTAGCTTAGCGACGACGAGGAGACTGGCCCAACACGAGCACATAGTTAGTATGAACCATATAAGAGGAACACAACAAGCCATGGGTAGATCGTTGACAATATAAAACTTTCGCACGAGTCCATCACTAGCACATGGATCAGCCCACACGCGCACACTCAATTAAAAGAAAATCAATTCCATTAAATGAGGATTTTTAAGCACTTACCTCACAATGTGATGGCTCTATGAACTTGAAAAGCACTAAAATGGGGTTTTGAAGGCCCGAGAGTTTAAAATGTTCTATAGAAGATGTGTAGGGGTTTTATGTCTGTTATGTTGCGTCTTTCCTTTCGTCACATATTGATATTGCCATGTTCCACCTTTGTAAGTCTATGTCGAGACTATAATCCAAGCCTATTAAGGTAGCATAGTGATTTTGTTCATTGTTTGTGGGGCGCATTTGTCTAGTTTTGCGAACAGGTTACAGTGGGTTTAGGGGAATTTCTTTGGCCAGAGGTATGACGCATAGCGTTTTGTGCTAGGTCACACGAAAGTGTCTAAATAAATGACTAGTTTTTCCAACAAAATGAGTTGCCACTTGTATTGGTTGCTACTGGTTTTATTCAAATGATGGAGGATTATTGTAGTTACTCGGTTAAAGTACATGGTGGTGGCCTTGCTCGTGTGGGTGCTACGATTTAGCTCCCACGGTCCTCTTTGTTAAAACAAAAGTGAGGGTTTGAGAAACACACACACCATGCACTATTGTAACGAGGTTTGACATGATTTTATAGTCTTCTTATACGAGTTCAACTTTATCCGCTCATTTGATTATTTTAATTTCAACCTATGTAACATGAAAACGTTTTGAAAACGGGGAAGGGCAAATTCAAAATAAATAAAATAAAAGAAACGAGGAAATGCTCCAAGAAATTCAAAAATTGAAAGATTAAAAGATTTTGATAAGAAAGATTGGTAAATTGTCTTAAAACAAAAAAAAAAAAAAATACAAGTGTACTATAGAAATGCCATCCAAATAAAAATATACTCATATTGTCTTAAAAACAAAGAAACGCCATTGAAATGTCATACGGATAAATATATAATTTAAAATTGCGTTGAAATTTTAAGACAATGTCCGTAACAACACCAACTTGGTGGCAAGGTGCACAAAACAACACAAATTTGATCAGGTGAACATTACAATACCAACTTGAAATTCGGATGCAACACATAGCATAAACTATACATTAGTGGACACATGACAACACCAACATGGAACTCAGGTGCACCAATTTGAAACTCAATTACTTGAAAAATATGTCATTTAGTTATGCGTTGCACCAAGTTTCGAGTTGGTGCTGTTATGTGCTCCGACCAAGTTGGTGTCGTCTTGTGCATTTCACCCCCAAGTTGGTGCTGTTCAACCAATTTTGCCAAATTTAAAAGAAAAAAATAAAAATAAATAGTTGTATTGTCGCACGAAGATGACAATGATTTTCCGAATTTTACTTATTCGAAATATTACTCTATAAAACATTAGCTTTTAGAGGTTTCCATGCTTTCAAATTTAATCAAACTAGTCGTAGAACACTCCAACTGAAGATAATCTGTTAAACTAGCAGTTTGAGCCTGGAGCCCTGGACTACGGATTTGAGGCCCAAACGATTCGGGGCGATCTTTTAAACCAACAAGGCAACAAGAAAAATAATAAAATATTATATTTTCTTTAACTTTTCAAGACACAAAAGAAACACAAAAAAACCTTTTTAACCCGCTCCTCACAAAATCAATTCAACCAATCAAAACTCAGCATTTCAAATATCCGGATCGCTGACGTGTCTAAAGTTGTCGGCTCAACGCCACGTTTTCCGTGATCTCCAACCAAACACGGCACTACTACTTAAAGGCTTGTCTCTCTCCTTTTAAATACTTCCCAACTAACACTTTCTCAGAATATCCAATCCAACAATTTTCCTCTCTCTACTTCCAACCCCAAAAAACCCCTAAATCTCCGATTTCCAGGTAAATTTCTCTATTCTTCTCGTTCTATTTTTTTTTTTCCATTTTTTTGATTTTGATTGATTGATTGATGAATAGTTGTTTTTATTTCTTTTGATTTGTTCGATTGAGTGATTTTTGTTGTTGATTTCTTCGCAGTTTTTGAATTTGAATCGAAATGGCTCGTACTAAGCAAACTGCTCGTAAATCTACCGGTGGTAAAGCTCCCAGGAAGCAGCTTGCTACCAAGGTATTTCTTCGTTTCTAGGTTTTCTCGATTCGATTACTCGTTTTGTTAAGGTTTCAATGAGCTTTGATTCKATTTCGTTGAGTTTGTATTGTTATTCGAATTAAATTGCGTTAATTAATTGATTTTCTGATTGATTTTTATGAAGGCTGCTAGGAAATCGGCTCCAACTACTGGAGGAGTTAAGAAACCTCATCGTTACCGTCCTGGAACTGTCGCTCTTCGGTAAWTTTCYAACTGATTGATTTRAYTTWTTAATTGAATCTTCTATTTTGTTATAATTTCAATTTTAGCACCTTGAATTTGCAATTCGAAAACTGAAATCGATGTTTAATTGATTTTGATCAGTGAAATCCGCAAATACCAGAAGAGCACYGAGCTTCTAATCCGCAAACTCCCATTCCAGCGTCTTGTTCGTGAAATCGCTCAAGATTTCAAGGTTAATTTCAATCTCATCTTGTTTCAATTTGTACTGTTTTCTATTAATGAATCCAAATTGAATTYAATTTGCGGTATGCYGTGTAAATTTAATCAAATTCAATGCACTAATTTGATTTGAAGCTGATTGARGTTTGTTGTTGTTAATTGAACAGACTGATCTGAGGTTCCAGAGTCACGCCGTCTTGGCACTTCAAGAGGCGGCCGAAGCATACCTAGTAGGTCTGTTCGAAGACACCAACTTGTGCGCCATTCACGCCAAGAGGGTGACCATCATGCCCAAGGACATTCAATTGGCTCGTCGCATTCGCGGTGAACGTGCTTAAGCTGAAGACTGCTGATGAGGGACGACGATAATTAACTCAGTTATAGGACTTTTACATCAATTACAGAAGTTAGATGTTGTTTTGCTGGTGGTGTATATATTATACCTACTACCCTTTGTGTTGTATGTTTTCAGATGATTTCGTTTTGGGTTTTGGATATGTTTTGAACTAATTATATCCAATCCAATGGTTSAATTTCAAATGTTGTGAATGAGATACTCTGATTATGCCAATGTTATTCATTGTTCAATTCCAATTGTTGTTGTTGATTCTACTGTTTTGAATTTGTTCTGGTGACATATCTCATTTACGCAGGACGTGTAATATTGTAAGATTGCAACAAGGAACTAAAAATGATGCAGGAGGTACTATTATGTTTTGATGGTTCGCTACATTGGGAAGATGACATAGTAGGCCACCTCCTTTCTCTCCACCTACACTAACAATGGATATAACACTAGGGACAAAGCACCTTGCATCTCAATGGTTTGATTATTAATACAAAGATGCAAAGGCCTCTTTTAAACGAATTTTGATTGTGTATACGATCTTCCCCAGAAGCTCATATGGTATCGGAGTTGTCGAAGTTGGTTGACGGTATCAAACAACAAGTTTATCAGTGCCCAAAGGCTCCTTGGAGCGGAAAGAAAAACCCAATGAACACATTGTCTAAACGGATCTTCCCCAGAAAGCTCATTGGTATCGGAGTTGACGAAGTTGGTGACGGTATCAAACAACAAGGTTTAACACTAGAGAAGAAGTGGCCTTTCTCTTAGTACTATAATTCTTTCAATCAGTCCAAAATATTCAATTCATCTTTTCTATTGCATAAATTTACTTTCTTCGTCCAAAAAAGTTTGCAATGTAGAGAAAACTTATACTCGTACATCCTTTCATAACACACAACACATACGAAATAATTTTGTGACTATAGTCAATTGAGATCTCGCTGGATTCGTCCCAACTTAATTGTTTTTTATGATATAGTGTTTATGATTTCACAAATACATAATTAATGATATGATTTGATCTTAAAGTTGTATCACATCATGCGTATAAGTACAATTATTGCAATAATTTTATTATTGCGGAGGGAGTAGATGAATTTAAAAAAAAAGAGCTCTCATATTAGAGGAGAGGGACAAAGAAATTGTTTATTTCTTTGAAGAAGAGTAACAATAATTTAAAACATCCTTAAATCAAAAGTGTATAAGTACTTTCTTCGTATTGGTTTATCCGCAACATTATTTTTTCACGCTTATCAAAGAGATAATTAAAAGTGGGTATCAACAAATCACAAACTAAATTTAAGATCAGTATCATACAATGCATTCTGATATGCATAAAAATATTTTAATTAAATGTTCGCCTTTCCCTATAAATCTCTTCATTGATAAACGTGAAAACGATTTGTTGAGTTAAATCGTATAGAAGAGTAATTTGAAAGGAAGAAACAAATTAACAGATGAAGTATTTGTGATGATAATCTTGCAGAGAGAAAATAATTGGCGTGAACGGGTAATAATCGAATTTTTGCGAGAGTTTAGTTTTCTTTCATTTAACCAATGAAACTTAGTCTGTGTTTGATACAGCTGATAGAAGCCCAGCCCAAAACAACAATCATATTAGGCCCATTAAATTAACACTACCTTTGCGTTGTTCAATTGGTCTTGGTTGACCCTAGGTTCATGCAAAATGCATGGACCCCCTCTCCTCCTTACACGCTACACCACAATATCACATTCCTGGCATATTTTTTCTTTCAATTTTTTCTTTCTTTCTACACTATTTCTTCTTCTTCTTTTAATTATTATTATTATTTATTAATTATTATATATTATTATATTATTATATATATATTATTTATTATTATTATTATTATATTATTATTTATATTTTATTATTATTTTATTATTTTATTATATTATTATTATATATATTATATATTTATATATTATTATTATTATTATTATTATTATTATTATTATTATTATTTTATTATATTATTATTATTTCCTTTTCTTTATTTTTTATTTGTGGATTGTTTGTATGGTATATTTTTTTTGGTCTACATTTTTTCTAATTGATCTCATTATGATTTACATATTCAACATTTCATATGCAGTATTCAGTTTAATATCAATCTCCACATTTGTATTTTAATATTAGTTTTTTTCCCTTTTTGGTGTTTATGTTTGTAATTTAAACCGAGAAGGTATTTTTTGTTTCAATGTTCATATTAGTAAATATTCAATTTATAATTTACAATATTCAACGTTTCGTATGCAATATTCAGTGTATGATTTACAACCTTCATTCTTTCAATATTCAACTTCTTTTTATAAATTTCAATTCAGTTTAAGACTTGAACACTTGTTTGTATTTATTGAAATTCAATTTATTATTTATAAAATTAGCATCTATATTTTTATGTTTTGTATGTGAGATAACGTAATATATATATGCCATTTTTTTATATAATTATAATGAGTTTTGTATATGTATCGTTATGCAATTCATTTTTAATTTCAATTCACAGTACTAAATTTACTTTACGAACGAGTATAAATATTCAACGTCTTGTATTCAATATTCAATTTTAATTTAAATTTCCAATAATGAATATTCAATATATGAATCACAATTTTCAATATTTCGTATGCAATATTCAACTTATACTTATATTTGTAAAAGCTCAGTGGTAAATATTTAGTTTTCAGTCATCAATCTTCAACTTTTTGAATGCAATATTCATGATTAGTGTGTATGATTGTAATTTAAAACAAAAAGGTACTAATTTTTTAATTTCAATATTCAGTAGTAAATATTCAATTTATGATTTACAATATTCAACATTTCGTATGCAATCTTCGATATTTCGCATGCAACATTCAATTTATACATTTTTTTGGTGGTTTCAATGTTCAATATTTCAGTTTTAATGTACAAGTATTCAAATTAAATGTTCTRATGAATATGAARAAAAKGGAAAAATAAAATCAAACAAAAACACRAATAAAAAATAAARATAAAAGGAAAAAAAACTCCCAAAATTAAARCCCTTGCGCTCAATCACCAAGATTCAAGACCAAATAATCTTCAACGCAATCATCATCAACGTCAACCATCATCAACGTCGTTTCATCATCATCATCATCATCATCATCACCAAAGCATCATTTTCATCATCAAATGTTGATTCTATCATCAAATGTTGATTCTAAATTAATGGAATCAAATGTTAACATAACAAAAAGAAATAGAATGTTCATATTAAGAAGGAAAAAAAAAATTAGCATAAAAATGTCGCGTCGCAAATTAATTAATCTACAACTTTGAAGTAGGTGGTTCATCAGGAGTTAATTGCGTGGAATCCTGAAAGGAGATTGGAAGAGATGAGCAAAGGAGGAAAAGAAACAGGAGGATAAGTTCTTAAGGCAAAAAAAACCAGTAACAGTTTAACACGACACAATTTTAGGGGGGGTCCATATATAAATGCATGGACCTAGGGTCCAACCAAGATTTTGCGGCGTTCCACTCAACTCAACAAACACTAATACATTACCAATTTTGTAATTTACAGACACAAAAGAAACACAACTACCTAAAAAAAAATCTCCTCAATCCTCTTATTCTCAAATCAACCAATCAAAACTCAGAATTCCTAATTTTTAAATTTTTTTAAGATCGCTGAAGTGTCACGAATTTAGCTTGATAATCGCCACGTCATCGATTAAATACCCTCGTTAATCCTCTTATAAATACCAAACATTCTTCCATCTTCTCATGCACAAACATTCTGCTCTACCATAACTTCCAGTTTCCTCTTTGATCTCTAAACAAATCAAACCATAATTTTTGTAATTACTCTCTTTCATTTCTTTAAGCTAGTTCTATTTTTTCTTACTTTAGCCATTAAATTTATAATCACGTCTTTTCTTTTCATCTTTGTTGTTTTCGTACGTCATTTCATTATTCAATTGAAATATTATGTCTAATTAGCTTCATTTTTTGATTTCATTGATTTTATTTTGTGCAGTTGTTGAAGTCGTGTTATCGAAATGGCTCGTACGAAGCAAACTGCTCGTAAATCAAYAGGACCTAAGGCTCCTAKGAAGCAACTTGCTTTCAAGGCGGCACGTAAGTCAGCTCCTACTACCRGAGGAGTCAAGAAGCCTCACCGTTTTCGTCCCGGAACYGTTGCTCTACGGTAAGTTTATTCTCAATTCGATCTTTTAATTCATTTATTCAATCAATTAGATAACCTAATTTAGGTCATGTTATTGTTGTTGTGCTATTGTACGTAATAATATAAAACYGAGTTMATTCATTCTGTTGGGTATTCCCTCCTACTTGGAGGAAGAGYCCATTTATTTTAATGGGTTATATTTATTTGTTGTGTTGTTTTACCATATGGGTTATGTTATATTTAGGCCCATATGATGTGTTGGTTGGTCTTTTGGAGTATGGGTTAGTTTTGGGCCTAAATGTTAACTTAGAAGAAATTAAAAGAAGTGTAAGAAGCTGCCAGAAATTTTCAGAACAACAATACACAACAACATACACGCACAAAACAGAAAGTGAAGGCAGAGAAGTTTTATCCTTGGTGTTCCTCCATTGCAGCTTGGTTTTTGCTCCCGATCGAAGGCCAAACGACGTCCTATTCGCACCAAATTTTGACACAACGTTCATGCCATATCAACCTTCACATCCAACAGTTGGATTTTCATTTTGTGCTCTCTAAGTTGGTATTTTCTTTATAGCCCTAAAACTCCATTTACTTGTATTTTGCCACTTTTGAATGATGATATTGGACTTGTATTGTGCCAAGCTTATTGCTTGATGAATGTTTATGCCCCTAGTATCAATTAGGGAAGAACAATTGTGATTTGTACCCATTAATTATTATTGGTGATTAGTGGAAGGGCTTGGTATCGGCTTATGATACCCGTGGTTTTCTCCCGCCTTGGGTTTCCACGTAAATTCGTGTGTGTGCTTTAATTTTCTGTTTTGTGGTGTGATTATTGTGATTCTCGTTGCCCATATAAGCTTATTTGAGATTGATGTGATTTTGCCTATTTGACAACACTTGGAAAGAGTATTTTGTGAACTTCCGCTTGATTGTATACATGTTTGTGTGAGCCTTTCCAACATTGTGGTATCAGAGCCAGGTTGTAGAGGCTTGTGAATTTTGTTGTTGGTTTTTTTGTTGTGTCAAAATGTATGAAAAAGGAGTGCACGGGATGGTTTGCTTGAATTCAGTAATTATGCCGTGGGAAACTAAGATGGAAGACTACTTATGTAAAGACTTGTATGAACAATCTTAAATGAATCAAAACCTTCAGGTAAAGATGAAGTGAATGGAAATCTTGAATCGGAAAGCCGTTGAAACAATTAGACAATTTGTTGATAAAGTGTGCTCCAACATTTCCATGACACGAATGCATTTAAATTGTGGAAGAAACTTGAGGATATGTATGAGAGGAAGAATGCCTTAAGTAAAGCGTCATTGATGAGAAAACTTGTGAAGTTGGAGTATAAAGATGGTGATAGCATAGTAGTGCACTTGAATGACTTTTAAGGTTTGGTGAATCAATTGTCTGCAATGAAAATGTACTAGATGATGAGCTGCAGGCTTGCTACATTGTTTCATTACCAGAGAGTTGGGACACTCTTGTTGTGTCACTTAGCAATTCTGCTCCTGAGCAGTTGACAATGGCAACTGTTAAATCTAGCTTGTTGAATGAAGAGGCTAGAAGGCAAATGGGAGCTTCTAACAAGTCTGAGGCTAATGTTGCTCAAAGTGAAAACAGGGAGAAGCAAAGAACGCTCATATCACAATTGAGACAAGTCAGAGACAAGTCCAAAGGGAGACCAAATCCAGGCCAAGATTTGTTTTGTACTATTGCAACAAGCCGGCCATATTCAAATATTGCAGAAAGATGAAAAGGGAATAATAAATCAAACAAAACAAAGAAAAAAGGTGATCCTCCGAGCAAGCAGCAGAAGAAAGAAACACTCAGGCTCTAGCAACTAGTGATGAATTGTTCTTCATGGTGATCAAGGTTACTTGAACCTTGCTTGCGATGAGTGCACTTGGGTAGTTGATTCGGGTGCCTCATATCATCTCACTTCACACCGGAGTACTTCTCATCTTACTCTAGCGGTGACTTTTGGCAGTGTTAGAAGGGCAGTAATTTTCCTTAATTATAGTCGAGTTGATGGAGAGGTTGGTTTACAGTGGTGCCATTGAATGAAAGGGAGGAAGAAGAAGAATGGAGTGTGAGTCGAGGGTTCACCTTGTACAACCAACACAACGCATGAAATTACCAAAATACCCCCAATTCAATAACGAAAGTTAACTATTAGTCCGTTAAAGGGTGGGAATTTGTGAAGAATCAGAAAGATAAGGTGAGAAAATAAAAAAAAAAATTAATAAGGTGGGAATTTACAAATACTTGGTTTGTTAAGGTGGGAATGCACAATTTTTCCTTATATTTTTAAACCTCTTGTTCATGTTATGATCGACATTGTTCATGAAATGGATGATTATTAATCAATTAGGGTTTCTTTGATGATGAACGTATAACAGAGTGATCTGAGGTTCCAAAGCCACGCCGTATTGGCGCTTCAGGAGGCGGCCGAAGCATAATACCTAGTAGGGCTGTTTGAAGACACCAACCTGTGCGCCATTCACGCCAAGATGGTCACCATCATGTCTAAGGATGTTCAATTGGCTCGTCGCATTCGTGGCGAGCGTGCTTAGTTAATCAAGAAGATCGAACGAAGAAGGAACGATGATAAGTTTAAATTCTAGAGCTTTATATATATAGATAGATGATATCAATGAGCGAGTTAGACTACTTTATGATTTATTAGTGGGTTTTATGTTTTTAATTTGTTGGAGGTGAAGGCATTGGATTATCTTTACTGTAATACACACAAGTATTAATGAATGTTTTGTTATTTCATCTTTTACCAATTTCAGTCTTTATTTTCYGGTGATCTGATTGTGAATTTGCCATCTCTTTTCATTGATGAACGAAGCTTAGTTTTAATTGCATACATGTTTCTTTGAAATTATGCAACTTGCAACGAATACGTCAAGCTTACTCTTCAAAACCATTACGTACATTACAGAAGTGAATTGAAGAAATTGTTGCAAAATTATGGATTAAATACAATATATAGTATTGAAATACCGATGAAAAAAATAATTATTCTAAAAATACATCAAAAATTTGAAATCATAATAACTCTCCGTCATTGTTAATTTGGAGTTATGTCCAACGAAACTGAATAAGTTTTATTTTCTCATTGTAAATTAGTTTAATATAAATTTTTAAAATGACCGCACACATTGCGTACTATAATTATAGTGCTAGTTACATTTAATATGAGACGGAAGAATTATGCCAGTTTAATTTGCACACCAATAAGATTATATATTTGACGAGTTATAAGTAGTACAATTCCGATCCGATGAATTTAGTCTCTTGTATGAGAACTGAGTCTATACGAATTTTCAGTAGTGCCTTGTGTTGTTGATCTAATAAACTAACCTTAATACAGGTGTTAATACTTTAATAGTTTAATTTCATTTTTCTATTTCTCAAATAATGTTTTTTTTTTGGACGAGTATTTCTCAAATAATGTTTTTAGGTTATTAGATCGTTGTTAAGATGACATATGTTTTGGATTACCAAATACTATACCACCAAATTAAAATCTCAAAGTATGATGATTTCTTATTTTCTTAAATTTTGAATAACTTTTTTTTTTTTAAAAAAAAAAACCGATTGAGTGATTTATTTATACCTAACCATGGATATCGAAAATTTTTCATGCATATTTCCTTTTATTGGAGAAAGAATTCATTAAAATTTAAAAGGGGTGTAAACACAAATTTTAACTAAAAGGTCAACGAAACAAAGTCAACATAAATGCAACAAAATATGAATTTTTATTGATTTGAATCTGTAAGTACAATCTCTAATATTTTCTCCTTTGATTCGATCTCCATTTGAATTTGACTTTATTCACGAACTAATTTGATAAGTTAATGAACAATTGACTTGACTTCTTGAATGAAGGTCGTTGTTGCTTGATCTCATCCACGGTTGAACTTCTAGAGTAGAACGACACATTGAGCGCTTGTTGTTCGTCTTTTAAGGAGTAATTTTTTTAAAACCTGTACGTTGTTATGAATCTTATGATAATGTTGCATAAGATGTTCAAAATGGAAAGAAATTTTCAAAGGTTACATTTATTACATTGATTAATGTGTTCTTTTGTCATGTTTTCATAAATTATTTCCAATAATTATTTCAAAGAAGCGAATTGAATAAATCAATACGACGCTCTAACATTTTAAGATGGTAAATTCCTAATCGATCGACTTAAATTTGCAAACCCAAAGACATTTTTTATAATTTAGCAGCGAAGGTTTGGGGTGATGTGGTTTAACCATCACCCCATATTTTAATGGATTTTCCCCCCTAATCAATCCAATGGATTGATTATACACCCTTTTTAAATCGTTAATAAGGTGACATATTTTTTGGGTTAACAGGTACAACGACAAGCGTACAACTATACTATACCACCAAATTATAATCTATGTATGATAATTTCTTAAGTTGATAGAATAACTTTTTTTTTTTTTTTTTAGAAAAAATCGATTGAATGATTTATACCTAGAAATACAAAGAATTTTCATATTTTCCTTTGAATGGTAAAATATTTTTAAAAGTTGAATTATACAATCCAAGCTGCTGTGGTGTAGTGGTTATCACGTCTGCTTTACACGCAGAAGGTCCTCAGTTCGATCCTGGGCAGCAGCATTTTTGTTCAACTCTATTTTTTGAGTGGTAGACATTT
>SNQN01002680.1:8282-24026 GCA_008642245.1 Bassia scoparia | reverse complement strand
CTGTAATATCTACCCCTAAACATACTTTAAAACTACCGTGGTGCCTTCCATATGCCTCCTTGTATGCATGCAGCCTTATCTCTATTATTGCATTGTTCCTGCTTACATTAAGGTAAATCGGGAAGCAGTTTTCTACTGTCTTCAAATAGACAGGAAGCTAAAAATCATTCTAACTTGGGGCTTGTTTGATGTAGTTATTGTAGTAGTTACTTTAGTATTTTGTAGAAGTAAATGACCGATCTATAAAAAATAGCAGGACAATTTTATGGATGTTTTTATCTAGTTCTATTTAGAGAAAATTATGCTGAACAATGCATTTTTATATCAACCAGTATCGCATAAACAAACATTCTCTCAATATCGTACATCAAACAAAAACAAACCTATTCGACCAAAATAAACATGCTACCAAGTTACTCAAATAGATAAACACATTGCCAAYAGTGTACATAATGATGTAAAATCATGCTTAGACAGGCTATTACTCACACTGTAAACAACAAATATCTCTTTGAGGCAGTAAGAACAACAGAAGAATTCAAAACAATAACAGACACAAGCACAACCATAACAAATGCAAAGAAATTAAACAGAAATTTGAAGCCACGAATGATGTTGAACAATTAACCAAAAGCCAAAGCCTCAATAATTCCTTTGAAATCTAAAGACATACAATCCAACACAAGTGATACATGCAAAGAAAACAAAAGAAAAATGATCAAACCCCAATTATAAATACACATATTCAATTAATTTATAAGACACTAATTGAAATTTTAAATAAGAAATAGAATTATTGTATAAAATAAAATTTGTTACAAAGTTTACATAAGAAATATAATTATAAAATAAAATACGCATACACATCCATAAATCCACAATCATGTAACTTCTATCTATATCATTAATTTCTACTACTACTTTCAGCAATGCAAATGCAAAACATAATAGTTCCAACAACAATTTACTTTATGAAAATATGCATWACAAATAAGTCAAGTCATGCAATGTAAAACAACATCTGACAAGTCTGATAACATCTGAAAATATGCAAGCAAACAGAAGTAGAGTGCCACGACCCATCTGACAAGTCTAAAGCGAAGCGCCTTTGCAAAGAAATATTAATCTTAAACACTGTAGATGATCTCTAACACCTTCACCTATTCACATGGCCAGCTGCTACGGCCACACTCCCAAGCAAGAAGGATACATTCAATCATTGTAAAATACCAAATAAACAAAGATCACCTAAGTCAAAATCATATCAAGAGGCATGCGCTTCTCAAGATAAATACGTTGTAGTTTCAGTATCCACTATTCATCTACTTGTCTTACAAACTACATCCTTGTATCTCCCAAAACATGACTGATTACTCGCATCTTGAATTTGAACAGATAACCAATTCCTAATGTTAAATGATAGGTCTTGAAAAAAAAACGTTAAATAATAGGTACTCCAAAGAAATACATCGAAAGACGCTCAGAAAATAAGTTGGTGTCACAGAGTAGGTTTTGGACTAATTTTTATGGAATAATAGTTTTAAAGTGAGGTTGATCTATTAGGTAATTAGTGTAATAAAAATGGAGTCTTTGAGTAAACTAGAATAAAAAGGACGAGGAAGGGAAACTTGATAGCAATGGATTAGTACACATCTAGTCTATAATACAAAACACAGTTTCATTTCATCAATAATCTTCATGACTACTCCCTTACATAGCTATAATTATAGATAAATTTACCCTAAGAAACTTCTACTGAATCCTAACATCTAAATTATTATAAAATACCAGAGTACCCTTGTATTACTAATAATAATGATTCATTAGAGTTGGAGACCTATAAATCGTCATTGAAGGAGGTGCGTAGGACGAACATTAGCTCCAAGAATATAGAGTAACTCCATGAAAGGAGGGAAAAAACTACCAGAGCATGTTGCATCCTCTCTCACCAAATATTCCTTCCTAGTCATTCTGGTATTGCAGTATTGATTCAGTCAGGCATTCTTTTGCCTTTTAAGTCTCACATCCACCCAAATCATGTTTTTAATAACCCCGAGTCTGWAAACTCTTAAATACATACCTTCTAATACTAGTAAATAATATATAGCCTGTTATAGTGGAAGCCAAAGCAGTCCATTTGGGAATGCGTATTGCTCTTCGGAGGAGTTGCACAAATGCTATTGTGGAGTCAGACAATATCCAAGTTATTAATAGTATTAAGAATAATATTGTCAGGATCATTTATCAAAGAATTACTCTGGTTATCAAATGATTGAACAACTGGGAGCAATATACTTACGATACTTAGTTGATAGTCATAAAAAGTATCTAATGAATTATGAGTTCAATACATCTTGTTTAGCAGAAAGACGAGTATTCCTTGCTCATTATCAGATATCACTTAATCACACCTCGTTGTGGGGCTAATAGTTATTCATATCTTAGTTTCATCCTCATTAAATCCTTCTTTTAAACAATAAAACACAAATCTGATAAAATTTGACACTCTCAATTCCAATAAAATCCAAAAATCCAAACAAATATATTACAAATTATTATGTTTGAACAAAATCGTGGAAACTGTGAATTTTCCTAAGTCCAACACAAATTATTATTATTTTTAGAACAAAACTTTTACAAGAACAAACACCAGTAACAAAATCGTTGATAATAAACAATTAAAATAGCAAAAACACTATATATGATAATTTTCTATTGTTTTTCAATTTTGCAATTCTGATTATTACATGCAATGGTATATAAGATTTCTCTATTTTATGATAATAAAAAAAACACCAAAAAATAAATAATTATAAGATCGAAATAATCATACTCACCATGCGAGTGCAATTGAACGATTGATAGATGATCGAAAATTCATGATCGCAGAAATTGAGACCACCTAGAACCCGCATAGCGAACCGACGGCTATGTCAAATCTCTATATGAAATTCGACTATCTCTCAGCAATAATTTGGAATATATTAATTTACGAGAACGAGAGAAAATTCCAAAAAAACTTTACAATTTCGAGTTTCGCGCTTAGCACTTGTTGAGATAACATAAATGCATGAAGTATTGTATTTCAGGTTGAGAAGATATCACGAGTGCCACATTGAATGATGAAAGATTTGAGAGCGGAATCAAATCGACACTCAGCTAGTGAAGAGAGGGATACCTGATTGTACGAGCGAGAGCGGCAATTGAGCAGCACAATTGAACTGAAACCGTGAACTAGGTTTTAAACAGTGAACTGAGCGGTAATTGACGGCAATTGAGCGAGAGTGGGAATTGAACTGGCAATTGAACTAAAACCATGATTGAGTGGCAATTGAGCAGCGAGGGATACCCTATTCAAACTGACGATTGGGTGAATTGGGTTTAGAATTCAATGTAATTTGGTACTTGTATTTTTGAGTATTATTAAGGGGTTTTGAGAAAATTATTGTAAGTCGATTATCCATCTTTTGAGAGAGTAATTATGGGCTTTTTCATAGGGTTTTTTTCAAAAAAAAAAAAAAATTTGAGATAGTTTTTCTAGTTTAATTAATTTGGTTTTTTAAAAAAAATTATTAAAAATCTGGGCGCGTAGCAATATTTTTGGAATGACGGTTTAACTCAATAAACTAGACAATTTCTCTACACTTTATGTGATGATTTACTGCTCACACTTAAATATGTTGAGTGTGTAAAAAAAACACGGGAAACCAATTTTTCTCAACACTTATCACTGTGTTGAGATCAATGTGTCTAAAAATGCCTTCTTTTGTAGTAGTGTCTCACATTAAAGTATACTCGAAGTATATATTTAAGTCTTCAAATAGGTAGTTAATCAGTGGATCAGAATTGAAACTAAGTTCACATGATTGAGTTTCGAGCCAACCTTGTTAATGATGGATCTAAGCTTAATCCGAGCGAGGCAAGTTACGACTAGCAATCATGTTCATCGAACGAGATTCATTCATGATTAGGCTCAATTTTCTTGTGTTCTAATAATTTATTTCAATTTTAATGTTTCTCGAGTATAGGGTTCTGTTGAGATGATTTTGCACTTCACTTAAAATGTCAATGCCCATATATATATGTTTTTGGTTCGGTAGGAATTGCTCATTTGATTAATTATAATGGATAATTTCGTTAACATAAAAAATGCTCCTAGGGACGTAGACAAAGGCTAAATAAGGTATTGAACCTTGAAAATTAAACCCAGTGCGGAATGAACCGAAGTTTAGGACAAACAACATTGATTAAAGATACAAAGCTTCAATTAAAATAGTAACGATAGAGTTAGATTACAATTGGATCATAGATAAGGATGATTACTTCCATGTTCACACTATCGATCGAATAAAGTACCAAGATAATGATACATGAAGATAGACTACACTACACTATATTAATGCTAATCTACTATAATCTATACATGTCTACTAAGCTAAGTGCGGCTAAGGAAAGTAGTAAATGAAAAAACAAAAGGATAAGTTGATGTTTGATGTGTTGTATGTTGTTCTTTGCTTTGCCTTTGATCCTCTATTTACAGGCGTTAAGTGATGACGAACATGGGATGACAATTGGCGGTTATTGTCATGGCAACGATTGTTTTTTGCGCTCTTGACAATTGAATGCATTTCCTTTCACTCTAAGCTACCATTTAAATATTTAATGGGCTTTTTCTTTGGACCGATCATAATGGATCATTCTCATCTCTCTTTTTTATGGCGCTTGTGTTCCATTGCTAGCTAGTCTGAAATTGATAAGGAAATGATATAAGTTGGTCAACTCTAGTCAACAAAAATCAATTGAGTAATTTTTATTCGTTATAGGTTCTATTTTAGTTGTTTAATTTATCTATTTTTTCAAAGAATTTAGGGCCTTATATAATGTAATTATTATATTTATGTATAAATACATTACATGTCATTCATCCACGTACAAGAGTGAGGGTAGTTCAAGTGGTTAGTTAAAGCTTCCCTTTCGATTCTAGGAGATCCATTCAGGCAACGCGATAGACCATTTTCAGGCGACATGAAAGGTTTTTTTTTTTGTAGTGTGAGATCGATTCTCATCTCCGCCCTTGTGACTCCCTTAGCACCAAAAATAAAAAATTCATCTACGTATGAGAATAATCAAGCAAGAACAAGTTTTTCATGTTAAATTTCGCATACTCAAATCTGTAGATCAATTCGGTTCACTAAGTTTTTAATAACGAATTTGAATTTGAACCAATTTTTAATTTAATTAACAAATTGAAGCTTGAATTGTTCATGAGTAGGTTTGGAAATGGGTGATGGATCATCCACCATCTGTCTCAACCACATTTTTAAGTGGATGAAAACCCATATTAAATGGGTGAAATGAGGGTGTTGTGTGAAGCGGGGATCGAGTGATGGGTGAAGATTTTTTCACTAGTTACCCGTTCAAATATTAAATGTAAAATATTATTTTTTAATATATTTGTTACAAATATCTTATATTATGTGTATTATATTACAATTTTTTTAGTTATTACATTATATATTTTCACCCGTTGATCACTCACTCATCCGCTTCAATTCATTTGTTGGATAATGCATGTATGGATGGTATTGATGCAGGTGATAACTTAAGTGGGTGATGGATGGATGCGGGTGGTGTGGATGGAAGCGGGTGATGCTCCATGCGCCCCAAACCGATCCATTTCTATCTCTATTCATGACAAACCACTATGTTCATCCATTTCTTCGCGAGTTTTCGAGGCGAGCCTAGCATAGCTTGTGTATCGGATCGTTTAATCTCAAGTCGAGCCCCATCGAGCCGAGCTTTGACCAAACCAAGCTCGAGCAGGCTCGGATCATTAACAACCCTAGGTGGGATTATTCCCGTAAATTTTTCCTAAAATATACTCCTACAATGGATTACTAAGGTTCACTATAATCTAGTGTACTCCGTATATGCAACCAAGTTTTTTTTCGTTTTTATGTATTTTGTAAATTTTTTTTTTCATTATTATGGGATTAAAAATAGATACAAACCCTGAAACCTAGCCCGAAATTCCAGTATTGAAGCCTAAATATCTAAAATCATTACCTTATTCGACACTCAACTAGGTAACACACAACAATTCTATAATCAAAGGCAAAAGAAACACAAATAATAATCAAACTTAAATCCAAGATCCTTAATCCGACCATCATTAAATCACCAATGAAAATCAGAATTCCATATTTTAAATTAATACGGATTGCTGACGTGTCACAAAAATGTTTCAAGTCCTCTTTTCCCCGTTTATTCAGCTATAATCCCAAACTCTTTCATATTCTCATGCAATAATCTCATCTCAATAATCAAATCTCCAGTTTCTTTTTATTCATCCCAAAAACCCCTTAATTTTGGTAATTTTTCTTCTTCTCACTTTGACGATTTAACTTTCTTGTTCTTAATCGGTCATTAGGGTGATCAATTTATTTCTAATATTTATTTATTTGTTTTTGTCTAATTGAATTGAATTTGTGCAGTTCTTGAATTGAATTCGAGGTAAACAATGGCTCGTACTAAGCAAACTGCACGTAATCAACCGGTGGTAAAGCTCCTAAGAGCAACTGGCTACGGTATGCATCATCACTTTCAGTTTCAATAATATTAGGGTTTACGAATATTAGATTTTTAACTCTGGTATGGGATTCTACTATTTTAATTTACTAGTCTTTTAAATTATGTATTTATCATGTTTTTTTTCAGAATTATCAATAGAAGGCTGCTAGAAAATCAGCTCCGACTACCGAGGAGTCAAGAAGCCTCATCGTTTTCGCCCCAGGAACAGTTGCCTTCGGTAGTGGTGCAGTCTTTTTTAAATTTATGATTTATTCATTCAATTAGATACTTAAAATTAATAATTAAGTCATGTGTTTTTTTTTTTTTGATAATTGTAAGTAGTAATATAAAACTGAGTTTAATGTTTTTTTGAAATATGATCAGTGAGATCCGGAAATATCAGAAAGCACTGATCTTTATCCGCAAACTCCATTCCAACGTCTTGTTCGTGAAATCGCTCGCTCAAGATCACAAGGTTTATTTATCAATCTTTCTTCCTCTAATTTTTTTATTAGGGTTTCTATTTTTTTTTATTATATTTTGCTGAAGATTAATTAGGGTTTTGTGTGTTGAATATAATGAACAGACTATTTGAGGTTCAAAGCACGCAGTATGGCGCTTCAGGAGGCGGCGAAGCATACCTAGTAGGGCTGTTCGAAGACACCAACCTGTGCGCCATTCATGCCAAGAGGGTGACCATCATGCCTAAAGACATCCAATTGGCGCTCGTATTCGTGGCGAAACGTGCTTAAGCAGATGAATGGAGGCCAGGAGATAGTTGGAATTGAGTAACACTTGTGTGCTAGGATATTTCATATTATATGTAAATAAAAATGTAGAGTTATAAATGCAGTAGATATCATCAGCTCAATTAGTTTATGAATATATCTTTATTATGGAGGATTTGTGACAGATTATATCAGTATTCTGATTTACTGTGTTTTTATATTACAGTATTGACTACTAATCAATGTTTTAGTTTCTCCTTTCTTGTGATATACGTGTATGTTGTGAGTTTGAATGTTTTATATATGTTATTTTTTATGTGCCTAAGCTAGTTGAATTGGTCAAGAGAAGGATGCAAGTCCATTGACAAAAATGAGGGTTCTCTCTCTACTCTTTCATTAACAATGTAATAATAATCAATCTGAAGTCGAGTACAGTCCGACTAAATTTTTGGACTAGATAATTTTTTCATTCATTCTCTAGATAATTTTTTTGGTTTCAATTGTATACTAAATTTGAAAGTCGAAAAATATAGTGGTGTACTAGATAATATTAGAGCAAATGTTCGAATTTCAATTTAAATAATTGTAATTAAGAAATACAATATGAGTTAAGTCAATATTTTTGAACTTAATTATATAGTATTTCGATTAAGTCATTTTCTTCAATTCAATTTAAACAATTTACTCATCAAATTTCAGGTCAACGCAGTTAGCTGCTTTAGCTCAGTTCATCTTACCAAGTTTTCAATTCATTTGAGTTCATCCCACTTCAATTTAACTAATTTCAGTTGTCTTCAGTTCAATTTCAATTCACTCCAATTTAGTTAGTTTGTTGTAGCCTAAAAGAACAACGGAGTCTTACCATTCTTAGTAACAAAACTATAATTAAAATTTTATAAATGATAACAAATCAAATTAATTTAATTTATTTAATTTTAATTAGAAATATGGAGTTAAAATTTGTTTTGTTCTATATGATTAGAAATGTTACAATGAAATAAGTGCATTAGGAATTGTTCATAAATAAATGTAACGTAAAAAAATAAAATAAAAATAATAAAAGTTATAAGTTTGGGAGGGAAATTAAACAAGATTGGAAAAAATTTATGTTAGTGGGATTGCTTTAGTATAAACTAGTATTTTTACACGCGATGCGTGCGCCTAAAAAAATCTATAAATTTTCGTATTTTTTTCCTTATAAATCCATACTATAATTCGTTTGGGTTTTATTTTTTTAGTGTTTCATTCTAATGTTAATCAAATATGAAGACACATTAAGACAAAAAATATGTATGTTACAAAAAAAAAAACATAGTACACAAAGAATATAAACTACGATAATAAATAAACATTGAAATGTTAGAAATATAACCGTTGTACTATAAAATGTATTATGTTTGCCTATTTCTTCTGTGCTTATAGTCAATCAAATTATTGTCATTTAATTCTTTTTATAAAAGTTTATGTATATATTGTTTTTTCATTGTTTAACCTTGTTATATGAAGAAAGAGGAAGTCACTCTAATTTAGTTAGTGCTTATTTGAAATTTCAAATATAATACCATTTTTAACTTYTTATATATTTATGGCAAATTGACAATAAATTGGAAGCAAAAAATTATATAATTAATTTTTTAATAATGAATTGTAATTTAAATCATTAAGGGTATGGTGAACATTTCAAATGGAGACACCATCTTCCTCCCCTTGAGTTATATAATAGAGATATATAGATACTTACTGCGGAGTAGTACTTAGATAGATACAGATATATAGATTAACGTAGCTTTAGGTACAACCGGATGCACATGGTCCTCATTGAATTGAAGAGAACAATTGGACTCTGAATATTCGTCGTTTTCGCCGTGCATTGACTGTATTGAAGTACTTCCGACTTAGTATTTTTCTGGTTGAATCTGGACCATATAAATAATAATTGGGCTGGGCTTGTATGGGCTGAACTAAGATATATATGTGAGTTGTTTAAGATGAACATACTATAGGCCGTTTTGACTTTTGAATTGTACATTTTGTAAGTAACAATTGACTTTTCACGTAATTTTAGAAARAMATTTAAYAACGTAAACGAAAAAATTAGTYAAAATAATTTTAACACATTGAAGAATAGAATTATAAGTTTATTGTGATAAATTATTTTGATTAATTTACTCGTGCACCACAATGGAGARGGTGTAATGTTTTCGATAGATATTGCAGTATTATGAATTTATTCGTTGATTAATTAACTATATTGTTAGTTTGTTACACCAACAAAAGAAAATTGAACTAAAAATTAGGGGCTCGAAGAAACAACATTTTATAAGGATTTATTCGATTTAATTATATTTTGACATGGAAGAAGCACAACAAAAATAAAAATAAAAATTAAAACTACGAAATTAACCAAATCATCCAAATGCAATAATCTTCTTATCTTATCTTATCTTCTTATAATATTAATAAAGCAAAATATGGCTGATGTCATCAAAGCTTACATGGCGGACTCTCATTAAAAATTTTCCCGCCAAAAGCATTGATGATATCATGAATAATTTTTATTTTTTAAAAAAACAAGCATATGCCAACTCACTTTATCCTAAATTAAATCTAGTAAAAACAACCACTATACGAATAAAATAAAATTTTAAAAAACCATATGCCAACTCACTTTAAGTTGAACTGAATAGAACTGAACTGAACGAAACTGTACTAAACTAAAAATAAGTTGAAGTAAATAAGCCACATGTAATGAATGAGAATCAATATTTTTTGTCAATGAGAATAAGGGTTATCATAGATTCTTCAAAAGGTTACTTGCATGCCAAGTATTACTTGCTATCAATAAAGTATATCAAGTATATACCAATTCAATATCAACAAGACTTTTCATTGCTTGTCATACTTTCAAGTTGGTATGGATATATGCTTTTGGAGCGCATTGTTACAACTTTTGGACCTGGTTTTGGTGATTGGCAATGGCGGTTTGCCACCTTATCTTTTGCTTACGCAGGTTTGGGTGTTTTTCTATGAGTGATGCAATGTATGACACTATGCTTTTCTTTCGTCGCGTTTATAGTTGATCTATCAATTTACAGTCTACGTTGCTTTGGCATTCTAGTGTTGTTGGTATTGGTTCGGCTTTTGATGGTGCGTTGAGTCTTTTTAATAAGACCGTGGAGACCGACCTTATGAGTAACCCTAGTGAGATTGTTGAATTGCCTCTAATCTCATAAAGAAATTGGCAGCTTTATATTTCACTAAGGTTACTCTATCTGCAGAATCCACATTCTCCTTGTTCTTCCTGTTAGATTGCCTTATGGAAATCTCAACAAGGTGATAACGCCTCTACCAAAACAAGAATCCGCGTTATTAACGACAGATTTTACCGACCGTCATGAAAACGGTCGAAAATTATCATATTACCGACCGTTATTTATAGGACGCAATTTACCGACCGTTTTAATAGAATTACCAACCGTTTATTATAATGGACGGAAATTACCGCCGTCTGTTTTTCATTTTTACCGACCGTTTAACGGTCGGTAATATAGTCAATTATTTTATTTGACTTGGGAACAAATTTACCGACCGTAGACGGTCGGTAAATGTATTTAAAAAAAAAATCCAAAGTCGACCATATATTACGTGGCGGCATTCACTAACTCTTTCTCTCCTTTTTTATCCTCTTTTCCTTACTCCTCTCATTTCAATCCTCTACTCATTCTCTCTCCTCATTTCAATCCTCTACTCACTCCCTCTCCTCTTTCTCCTCTTTCACGCCCTCCACGACAAACACCCACCCCAACCCGACGCAGCCATCGCCGCCCTCCTCGACAACCTTCACCATCGCAGCGTCGTCGCACAATGGCCGCGTCATCGCCACCCCTGTTACAGCTCCGTTGTCGCGTCGCCGCCCTGTTGTCGCCGCCCTCGACAACCTCCTTGATTTTGAGTAAGATAAGTCTCTATCTATTTAGATCTAAATGTTTATTTTTCAAGTTTGTTTAGATCTAAGTTTGTTTTTATTTTTTTGTTCGATTTTCTTTTTCAGTTTTATTTCAATTTCTAGGTTTCAATCTTTCAGATTTTTCTTTGATTTTATTTTTCTGATTTATTTAGATCTAGGTTCAGATTTTTCAATTTTTTTCTCATTTTTTATCGATTTTATTTTTCTGGTTTTTTTATTTTTGATTTTATTTTTCAATTTATATAATTTAATTTTTCTGATTTTTTCAGTTTTTAATTTATTTTTCTGATTTCTTCAGATTTTTCGATTTATTTTTCTGATTTTTTTCAGTTTTTCGATTAAGTTATTTTGATTTTTCGATTTTTTAAAATTTTTTTCAGTTTTTCGATTTAGTTATTATGATTTTTTTGATTTTTTTTTCTGATTTTTTTGAGTTTTTCGATTTAATTTTTCAGATTTTTAATTCATTTTTCAGATTTCTTCAGATTATTCGATTTGTTTTTCTGATTTATTTTTCGATTTAATTTTTCTGATTTTCTTAATTTTTGATTTTATTTTTCTGATATTATTTTTTTGATTTATTTTTCAATACTTTTTTTAGTTGGAATCAGTCCTAATATTCTTTTTGACATTGCTTGTGTGCTTTGTTAGCCTTTTTTGATTTTTTATTTTATTATTCTTCCCTTTTTAAGTTTAGTTTCTAATTTTTTTTGTCTGTTCTTTTTTGTTTCAGACAAGTTAAAGAGTGAAGATGAATCTTGATGATGAATTTAAGCATGAAGAATTCACACTTTATGAATCTTGAAGAGGAATTTTCAGACAAGTTTTATTTTTTATTTTGTTATAGGTTTTTTTATTTTGCTCATCAATTTATGCACTTTCTTTGTAATTGTAAATTAAATTTTATTTTAATACAATTTGTTCATTCCTGTAATGTTATGGGCTTTTCACACATTTTCTTGAATTGGAGCCAAAGCACTATTGGTTCCAATTTTTTTTTTTAAATTCAACTTTATCGACCGCCATATGGTTGGTAATACTTTAATGCCTTTTTTATTTCGGAAATAATGTATATTCAAAGTCGGTTGCCGACCGCCAACGGTCGCAAATTTGCTACATTACCGACCGCTACTGACGGTCGGTAATTTGCGTCCGTTTTAAACCGTCGTAGATTACGGTCTGTTCTTACTGACGGTCGGTAATAACGGTCGGTAAAGCCTTATTTACCGTCCAAAACTATACCGACCGTCACTTACCGACCGTTGGGGGTCGGTAAAAGGTCTACCGACCGCTTCCGCGTTTTTACCGACGGTTTTTGATTTGTTTTGGACGGTCGGTAATAGCTTATTTTCTTTTTGTGTACTTGGCTTCGGGCGATCCCGATCTCGGGTTTGAGTCAGGCTATGAACGGTGGATGAGACTTACCGTTCGGTTCTTTGTTATCGGTTGAGTGTTCCTTTGTTCTCTATTTTGACTGTGCTTTGTTGCTCACAGGTTTTTGATGGGGATATTTTCGGGGATCATGTCATGTCTTATGCAGGATTGGTGGGTATCAAACACCGTCATAATTTTGTTCGTGATACCCTTCTAGATGTCATCAGTTATCGGTTTGGGAATTCTATTCGTAAGGAGGTTAATGTTGGGTAGACTGATGAGATCGACAAGGCTCGTTATTCGACCAACGAATTTGTTACTTTATTCTTAGAATAACGGTCTTGATGTGTGTGTTGATCTTACGAAGTCTTCTCCTTTGATACAATCTGGGTTGGCTGATTTTGTTGCTGATCATGTTGTGTCGGTTGCTGCGCAGCGGAAGTGGGACAAGTATGCGGCGCGGTGTAGGGTTCTTGGCTACGGTTTCCTTCCTTTTTCTTTCTCTTCCGTGGGGGAATTAAATAAAGAGGCTGCTGCGTTACTGAAGCGAATTAAATCGTTCTCCATGAGTCAGGATATTGGGGCACGGGCAGCTGTCCACATCTTCAGTTGGATTGAGCTCGCAATAGCTAGAGGAGTGGGGGCCCAGATTGTATCTCGGATCGACTCCCCTATAATTTCTTACAATTCTTTTGCTCCCTTTGTTGCTTGTAAACTTTTGATGATGATGATAATGATGATGATGATGATGATGATGATATTCTTATAAGAAAATAATTTTATAGACCGTCTAATCAGAGATTTGCTTATAGTAGGAGTGAAACAAAAACATTACTTATACGGTTATACTACCCGTCATGTATATTATTGAGTACTATATGTATTAGAGTAACTCGTATTGTCTTATGGATTTCATATTATTGTTATTATTATTAGGAAAATTTGTTGAAAACTACCCATTTTTTTTAAAAACTTTAGAAATAACTACCCACTATTTTTTTTATTAAAAATAACTACCCACATTTTACATAATCTTTGTAAAACACTACCCATTTTGGTTCTCAGAAAAAAAAATAGTTTTCCGGGCAGTTTTCTGACTTAAGTGCTTATGGTCCCCATTTCTCTTGCCATAAGCCCGATTATCCTTCATTGTTGTTTAATTGAACTCCCAAAAAAATCAATTTCTTGCTGCAATTTTCTCTTAAATTTTTTTGGCCCAAAATTACAAGTTTTATTCTCTTTTCTGATTCTC
Source organism: Bassia scoparia (assembly GCA_008642245.1). Classification (NCBI taxonomy): domain Eukaryota; kingdom Viridiplantae; phylum Streptophyta; class Magnoliopsida; order Caryophyllales; family Amaranthaceae; genus Bassia; species Bassia scoparia. Next base: position 10,135 of record SNQN01002680.1, on the reverse strand, counting down.
GCTTTATTTTATAGCCTCATCAAGCTCAGTACTATCGACTCCTTCCCAATCATCATCATCATTATCAGTAGCAACATCATCCATATACACATCACTAGCAGTCACACTATCTTTCATTCTAAGCTAAAATCGATGCAATCTCACTCAAATCACCTTCCGAAACCGTCGATTCCGGCCCTAATTGGACTGATGTCTTCCTCGCATGATGCGTGTTTGAACCTTTCGCAGCATCATCAACAGTAGACGCGCTTGTAAGCGTCATATTCTCGTCTCTAAACGCCGTAACAAACGAAATCAATTCAACTTTGCATGCAGAAATGAGAAGATCAATCCTATGACTACCGATTGCAAGTTTGCAAAAACTGTTGCCAATCACCTCCCATTCTCGCGTAACCCTAACCCTAAATCACAACCAAAACACCTCAAAATTCTGGAAAAAAACACAGCAATTGAAGAGATTGAATCGAGAATCGCAGGAACCCTAGGATTCGACGACGAAGGATTGTCGGCGTAAGATTATGATCGAATATGATCGGAGAATGAGGAGAAAGAAACAGAGAGAAATGAGGAGATTGGAGGAGAGAGAATGAAGAGAAGGAAAGGAGATGAAGAAACGACGAGTGAAATCAGGGAGTCAGAATTCAGAAGAGTAATGAAATGGGAGGAAGATGATTTGACATAGATGGGGTGATTAATGATGTACATTAATTAAAAAATGTAGGGATAAATAGGTAATTTCATAGGGTAGGGTAATTTTTGGAGGGAAACATAACAATTGTGGGGCCCATTGCTCGGAAAATTGGTTTCTCTTACCTGAAAACCAAAGTAGGTAGGGTTTTACAAGGGTTTTGTAAAATGTGGGTAGTTATTTTTAATAAAAAATAGTGGGTAGTTATTTCTAAAGTTTTGAACAAAGTGGGTAGTTTTCAACAAATTTTCCTTATTATTATTATAATAATAAAAAATATTATTATCCTTTTTCTTTTACGCAATAATAACTTCACAACTTGATAGAAATTGGGAGGCTTATCATATCTATCACAACAAGAATCCGCGTTATTAACGACGGATTTTACCGACCGTCACGGAAACGATAGGTAAATAAGATATTACCGACCGTCACGGAAACGATCGGTAAATAAGATATTACCGACCGTTTTTATGTAGGACGCAATTTACCGACCGTTTTTATCAAATTACCGACCGTTTAGTAGACCGGACGAAAATTACCGACCGTCCACATGGAGTTATCGACCGTAGACGGTCGATAATTATATTTTTTTAAAAAATTCAAACTCGACCACATGGTCGGTTTGCTTATACATTCACAGTTTCACAAGTATTAGTACTACATACTCTCTCTCCTTTCCTCTAATTCTCATTATCTCAACTCCTCTCATCACTCTTTCTCTCTCCTCACTCACGTATCTCCCCACTCTCTTTCTCTCTCTCTCTCCCTCAGTCACGCCGCCGTTCGATCTCCAATCCCTCACTCACGCTGCTGCTCTCCTCTCCCTCACTCACGAGTCACGACGCCGCTCTCCCCACGTCGTTTCGTCGCCGTCACATCTCCCCACGTTGTTTCGTCGCCGCCGCATCTCAACTCCACACGTCGTTTCGTCGCCGCCGCACCTACCAAGAAACCGCCACCTCCTAAACATTATAGATCTAGGGTTTTTTTTCCTTTTTATCCTTTTTTTCGATTTTTTTGATTTTTCTTATTTTTTAAAATTTGTTTTCGAATTTTAGAATTTTTAATTTTTCTTGTTTTTTCAATTTTTCTGATTTTTGGAATTCTTGATTTTTCTGTTTTTTTTTATTATTTTTCTTGTCAGTTTTTTTTCTGATTTTTC
>SNQN01002679.1:52705-68464 GCA_008642245.1 Bassia scoparia | reverse complement strand
TAGGGAGTTTAGCTAAGTGAGCAACTTAGGGATTGTGAATTTGTGATGAGTGTAGTAATTCAGTGGGAGAAGTATATTTATCGACAACATGTGGGATAAAATGTCCACTATTAAAATAAAGGGTGGTTGTGCTGAGGTGCCTTTAACATTCTTGTGAGAGGGGTGGTGTGTGCCTTTATCAAACTCCATCAGATAACCATTTACTTTTTTTGTTATTATTTGAAACCAAGGTACCAACAATTTTTTTTTAAAAAAAATTAAAAATTCCATGGACACTTTTTCTATTTGCAAGACTACGGTGATAATGTGTTATTCCACATGTACTCCGTAGAAAAATATATATAGTTGTGAATCAGCAAAAATACTAGACTATTCATCAAGAATGGCTAAGTATCAATCGATTTGATTAAAATATAAAATATGTTCTTAAATAAGTGAATAGCTACCCAACTATTGTAGGTGGGCAATAATAGTGTACTATATTTTCATCAATAAAGCTGAAAATGATAACTAAAATTTGCGATGTGGGATATTGGATTAGTTAGCTCCCAAATTAATATTTTGTTTCTAAGTTCAATATAAGGGTAAAATTGTTCTTTGAATAATCTATATTTTTTTCATTCAAGTCACGCAAGTGAAGTATTTTAAGGTAATGAGGAGGAAAGCATCAATTTATATATCCTCGTCCAATCATAGACAATATCATGAAGTATTACGAAAAACATCCAACAATTTTTTCTAATGCGTGCCCAAAACATTAATGCAACACAAACAACAATGTGGGTACTCATTCATCACAAGCAAAAAAAGAACATCAAACATTAGTGTACTAACTACTTGTGTTGCTTCAAGCAAAAGAAAGCAAAATTAAGACGCAAAATACATCAAAAAAAAAAAAAAAATACTACCTACTGTACTAATTGCAATTGCCTAAGTTCTACAATTGATACATAGCAGCATTTGATCATACATATATTTAATTTACTCTCATATAATCAGAAAAATATCACAAAATATGGGAAAAAATTCAGCCGATGATAATTCAGGAGTATAATCTTGATCTCTTAAGTTGTGAACTGAATTTTCTTAATCTTCAATCAAAACATTAAACTCAGATCATATCCTGAAATAAGGACCTGGCAAAAAAATCCAGTAGATAATTATAAAAATCGTCGATCTTACACATTATTAACATTCAATGGTTGTAGCTACCATAGATTTTGATCTCTGACCTCTTGATATGGACGGTGCTTCGAAGCGATGCAAAGGGGGTTATTCGAGTCAAGGTAGTGCAAGAACACAACCATGAAAATTGAAGAAACAAACATAGGAATAGGTCCAAAGAACCAAAGTAACATGTTAAGGGCAAAATAAGTGCCCTAAGTCCAAGTTGCCAAAACTCACACCCCTAATAACAGCAATCAACATGTAAATGGGTGTGTTAGAATTGGCATGCTAATTAGATAGTTTGCCATGAATGAAACTCCTAATTGCTTGCCACAAAGCAAGAGAATGCCAAGAGGAAGCAAACTAGGAGACTTATGTACTTCAACATCATGGTTGTTGAACTTGTGTCACCATATATTAATTGGCTTTCGAAACGTTGTTGTTGCTTGCAATCCATGCTCCGATCAAGGAGCATAGTGTTAGAGATATTGAAGCTAAGATTGTTGCTGCTGATGTGTTTGATGATATTGCTGATAAGGGTAGCTCCAAATATTTACATCTGCCGCTAGCTGCGCATTACATATATATGATCGATTAAATTTAAAATATTTAACTTTAAATAAGTCAAATAATTCAGTTGAAAGGTTGGACCTTATATAAAAGTTTTTGGCTACGTACAAGAGGAGATGAGCCCCAAAGACGAAAGACTTAAAAAGAGGAACATAACTTTATGATATTTAATTAAGAGGGCAAACATTCGAGATGGTGGGAGTTATATTATGACCAATTGGTCGTCAAAATCATATGTTTTATTATGTTGATGCCTATAATTCTATGAAATTCTTCATGTTTTTTCTATTTATTTTTAACAAAAAATACCAAAATTAGATGAGAAAGAGAAATAATATTGGATACATACCTCCATAATTCTTTCAACCCAAGCTCTTTTGCTATGATTCTCGAAACCCATAACAGTTGTTTCAGGATATCTTAGGTACCTAAATAGTAACATAATATGGTAATCAAAACATAAGTGCTAGCCACACTTGGTACCAGAACTAAATCAATCGACTCTTTTTTTGAATTGCATTCTCCCTTCAATTTAATTTATTTGCAAATGCTAACAATAATATAGAATCAGATCTTATCATATATGATTGTTTTGCTTTATAAAGGATTTACAAGCTTAAATCATTGCTTTGCTTCTGATGTTTTTTAACATAGCTTGTAAGGCTATCCTAGCTAGCTCCTTATTAAGCTTAAGCAATTGACTTTGACTTTTATTATGTAGGAGTATACGTATATGTATATGTATGTGTATCTATGCCGTACGTTTTCGTCACCTAAATGAGGAGTGTTGGTAAGAAGCGATGCATGGTATGTTTTTGAGGCTATATTCACCCGCGTCTAAAACACAATTAGGTCGTCTAATTCGGATTCAATGAGTCAATTTATGAAAAATCTCATTCTCACACAATACATGTTTTTTTGTTTATCTAGAATTCTAACTCTATATATCTCTAAACTATTATTGTATTGTATATACATTCAAAATTAAATATAATGAGAATTTTCATAAAAAAAACAATGAAAATAAATTACTTGGACATAATCAACAAAATTACGGTTTAAATTCTTTAAAACGAGCAAAAATTCAAAACTATATTGTATTGCAATATGCATACAAACAATGGAAATAAATAGTTGGACACAATCAACAGAATTATGTATGGTTTAAAACTAGCAAACACTAGACCATCCGATCCATAACAGATGGCGAATAGACATCAATTTGTTTTGGGAAATAGCTCCACCCATTGTAGGTGGGCAATCCTCACTGTACTGTAATTTCATTAATAAATCTTGGAAATAACACCAAATTTGCGAATGTGGGATATTGAATTGGTAATTGATTAACTCATTAACCTTCAAAAAGATGGTAAATTTTGTCTTTTCGGAAAGAGATTTTCCCTTCTTTGGTTCATTTATTTTTGCCTGCATTCAGCACTTAGACTCCAGCACTTAGTCTTAACAATCTAAGTCATGCTCAATATTGGGAAATAAATTTGCCATATATCAAAGAAATTAAGGTTTTTCAGATTTCATCATTATATATGGTTAGGACTAAGGTAATGAACTGTGCTTAATTGCAATTTTTTTTTCCATAAAAGTGTATTCTTAATTTTATACACTGTATAAATTTGCAAATGCTAATTAACGAAGAATTGGAGCTTATCTATAAGTATTATTAAAAGTGTTTCATTCAATGTAAAGGTGTCACGTGGCGCTTTATAACGTATGTAAACCATGCAAGCTAATTAGTATATCAATTAACAAACAAATTATGCTCAAACTTAAATCGAACACAAGATCTCTTACAAATATTGTCACGATGTTGCCATCTATACTATCTTTTATTATTGATTTTAATGTACTAAACTATATTATTCCATGAATTTCATTTTATAATTTATCTTTTCATTTATCACAAGAATTGAACATAAATATATTATTATGGGAAAAAATTTGACAGTAACACTCGGCCGGAGCAAACGCCCCGGCAACATGGCTAGTTACCATATGATTGCAAGGTTTCAAGCCTTAAATATAGCTGCTTTGCTTCTGATTTTGATAACAAACACTAACTTGTAAAGCATAACTACTAGCTTTTTATTAGCTTATAATTAAGCAATGATTTGACTTGTTATTTATTGTAGAATAAATGGGATATTCTATTATGTAAATAGTTAAGGGTAGAATTATTTTGTTTCATTGTATTTGTAATTCCCTAGTTTTTAAACCTAATATGGGTTGTATATAATGTAAATTATCTGTCAATAAAATTTATGGCAAAATATTCTTTCATGGTATCACGAGTTTAGGTTAAATTTTCTCTGACTAATTTCGCTTCCCGCCGCAATCTCTTCTCTTCTCTTCCTTCGGCCTTTCTCTCTGTGCTCGGATTGTTCTTCGTCCATGGCTCATCAGACAAGCAAGATCCATCTCTGCTACTCTAGTTACCAATATCAAGCACATGTTCCTGTTGTCTTGATTACGCATTTACGCAGGCACCGAGTACAACAACTGGTCTACTTGTTCAAACTCCATTGTCGTGCCTATCTTGTAATTGATCATATTAGCCCAAATGATGATACTACCCCCCTTAAGGATTCCTCGGCCAAAGCACTTTGGCAACGTCTTGATGATATATGGTCCGCCAATGGATTTACGGAACCGTCTCTAAGGATTTCTTAATTCCATTCTGAGGCCGACGACAAGGTGCTTGATACGACGTGGAATCAACTTGAAATTTTTCCAACAACAACAAGTCTACGAGGGCTTTGAATCAGATTCTCAATTCACCAACACTCTTTTGGAATAGTTTGACGGTGTCAAACCATATTGTGATCGTCTTAAATCGTTTGCGGACAATTTAAAGAATGTTGGTGATCCGTTTTAGAATCGTCGAATGGCTTCCAACTCCTTAAGGGACTCTCGGATGAGTACAAGGGGTTTCGTACTTCGGTCCGTCATATCGGCCCGCTCCCGTCATTCGACGACCTATGATCCATGCTTGAATTGGAGGAGCAGAGTAACGCCTCCAATCATGCTCAAGAAAATTTGCGTCGAAGCCCATGTCACGCAGCAGCAACAAGCTGCAGTTCTGACGCTCTCCTCCTCTAAGGGGTGGTCCGTCGCGCGACGGGGGTGGTTGGAAGCCCGGTAAGGAAAGGGCGGTGCCAACCGACCCATCACACAGCAGCAGCCCATGCGTGCGTCTTCTGCTCTAGTTTAACTCATAGCAGCCTACTTTTTAGGCCTCTCCACCGCATGGGCTACTGGTCCAAGGCCATGACCTGCTTCCCCATGTCCATACCAGACCCAAGCCTAGCCCCGACTCAGTGGCTGCCAAGTCCGACCTGGCCCTAACATAGTCTCAAGCTGGATTACTTGGTCTCGTCCTCCGAAAGCTTTCTGTGTTAGTAATTCTAATCGAACTACTTCTTTAATGCCAACTAATGCTACTTATATGCAACTAATATTGAGCAAGACATGTAACATATGTCTTTGAATGATCCAACTTACTACATGGACACGGGTGCAACCTTTCATATGACTTCGTTCCGAAAGTATCTATCTCCCTATTTTAATTTGAGCAATCATATTACAAATTCCTGTTATTGTTGGTAATGTAGCAACATTCCAATTAGGGTTATGGTCATACTTCCTTCACCAAAATACTCTTCAACTCAAAAATGTCTTCGGAAAGTTGCGCTATGTAAGACGATATGATACTGTTATGAAAATGGTACATGGGAGTTAGTCCCGTGTCCACATAATGCTAATGTTATTTGGTCTTTTTAGATTTTTTCGGCATAAAACGAAATATGATAGTTCGTTTGAGAGGTATAAGGCTTCGTTTGGTCCGGGGATGGTAAAACTAACGTGAGGGGATTGATTGGTTGTTAAACCGGCAACAATTCGCATGGTTCTTAAGATTGCTTTATCTAAGTCTCGGTCCATTCATCACAACTTGATGTTAAGAATAGCGTTTTTACATGGTCATTTAAATGAAACTGTGTATATGTATCAACCTATGTGTTTCAGGGATCCTACTCGTCCGAATCACGCATGTCTTCTTCGTAAGTCTCTTTATGGTCTAAGCAGGCACCTCGGGCTTTGATATTATCGATTTTCTACTTTGTGGAATCTATTGGTTTTGTTCACAGTAAGTCGGACATGTCTTTGTTCCTTTATCACCATGGTAATGCAATACTTATCTGCTTCTCTAACGTTAATGATATTGTTATAACTGCTTCATCTGACTCTCTGCACAAGCATATTATTTTCTCGCCTTAGCTCTGAATTTGCTATGAGGACTTAGGTGTAACTCAGTTATTTCTTGGGCATTGTTTGTGTCTCATGCAATGGTGGTTTGTTTCTGTCTCAGCAGAATTATTGAAAGGAGACTCTTGCCTGTTCTGGCATGTCAAACTGTAACCCTCTTATACCTTGTTGACTTGAAAGGCAAATTAAGTACTACTAATAGCATCCTTATGATAGATCCACCCTCTATAGACGGTTGTTGTGGTGCGTTATAGTACTTGACGTTACTCGTCCAGATCTTTCTTATGCAATTCAACAGGTTTGCTTATTCCATGCATGCCTCATGGTTTCCCATATAAATGCTTTGAAACGTATTATTCGATATCTTCAGGGCACTTCATGTACGGCTTGCATTTGTACAAGTCATTTGTGACTCTCTTGTCCTTACACGATGCTGATTGGGGTGGGTGTCCTAACACTCGTCATTCTACTTCGGGTTATTGTGTTTTTCTTGTGATAATTTGATTTCCTGGTCGTCCAAACGGCAACCTACTTTGTCTAAGTCAAGTGCTGAGGCGGAGTATCGTGGCGTTGCCAATGTGGTTTTTGAGTCTGTTGATTCGTAATTTATTGGCTTGAGTTGCATTGTCCACTCTCTAAAGCGACTATTGTGTATGTGATAATGTCAGTGCTATTTATTTGTCCAGCAATCCAGTTCAGCATCAACGGACTAAACACATTGAAACGGACATTCACTTTGTTCGTGAAAAGATTCAAAAGGGAGAAGTACATGTCTTTCATGTTCCTTCTTGCAACCAAATTGCTGACATATTTACGAAAGGTCTCCCTCATGTGTTATTTGATGATTTTCGGGACAATCTCAACGTTCGTAAACTCCGTTTCGACAGCGGGGTGTGAATGAATATATGGAATATCTTCTTATTATGTAATAATTAGGGTGGAATTATTTATTTTATTGTATATTTGTATTCCGTAGTTAAACCTAATATGGTTGTGTAGACACCTGAAAATGTGTCCCCCAAATGAGTAATCCGTGATGAAACATACCGCGTCTCGCGTTTGTTTCGACTCAGAAAAGAGCTTTGAACTCACGAAAGTTGGAAATACGTGAGGTCGTACTCGAATATTGAGCAAAGGTCAAATACAAGGCAAACATATTTCCTTTCGGTTTCTCAAAGGTTTTCAAAGGTTTTCAAATAAGTTACACTGGCGATTCTCATACTTTTTGATTTTCATCAATGTCCGTCACATTTTTCTGAATCCGCCAGTATTTTAAATTATTTTTTCTGATTTTTCTATGATTTTCTATGAATTTTGCAATGTTTAAAATACGCAGAAATATGCAGAAAATACATGAATAAATTAGAAAAATACTCCGGAAATACGTGGACCTTCTAGAACATTCTAGAACTCCTTGCTTGGAGAGCAGGGTGTCTAGTGTGCGTCGAATAAAGGGAAATCACGAATAATCAGGAGGAAATTCAAAATATTTCGAGGTTTTTGGAAAAATATATACGAAATCATTGAGCGTATATACGCAGATGTGAAGCGTATATACGCTGATCAGGAGCGTATTATACGCCCATATGCTGCGTATATACGCTCAACCAAGCCATAAACGAAATTGCCAAACTTTGCATGGAGGATTGCAGCGATATACGCTGAGGTTGAGGTATATACGCTCCCCATGAGCGTATATAACGCTCATCTCAGCGTATATACGCAGGGTTGCCTTGCCTCGTTTTTTGCCTCGTGCCTATAAATACTCCCTTGCTTGCTCAGTCCGAGACAGCTTAAGACACGCACATTCCCGAGACACGTCTACTCTTTCTCTCTCTCAAAAACACTCAAAACAATTCTCCGTTTCAATTCAAAGCATCTTCTGTTCGAATCAACAAGTGAAATAAGGGTATAAATCTGAGATTACTCACCAAAAACCTATTTCCTCACTCTTTTTTAATTCCTTTTGTCTCTCTTTAATTTGATTAATCATTGTTATGAGTTTTAATTCAATTAAAACAATGTAGAAACTCACCTTTAATCATTCATTAAATATGTAGGATTTCTCTTCATGTTTTCAATGTTTCCATGGTTTTTGGTTTTCATTAATTACATATTGTTATTGTCAATACTAACGCGTTTGTTTGTCCTCAATTAGCCCGAAAATTCCCAAATCGAAAAAGGCGAACCTCCCACTTTGAGTTTTTTCTAACATATTGATGTTTGCAAGTGACAAAGGTGAAGGAGGACACACATACATATTATTAATGCCACTACCTTGTATTCTGTCTGTTTATATATATTTTCTATCACACTGTAATATATATATTTTTAAAACAAGACCGGAATTTAAATGCTGTCACAATTAAAGTCAGATAATCATGGAGACCGGTTTCTAAGCACTTATAACATTGCATAACAATCAAGTGATCGCCTTGTCCATTGTAGAAGCTTGGTTTGTATATAATAGCAACCCACCTAGTAATTAGTGCGCTTTCGCAAGTCAAATTCAATAGGCTCTTTTGAATTCAATTTATGATTTATGGAACTACAACGAGACCGAGTAAGAGGCCGCTACAATGCGGGCGATTGGGGTTACATGCATCTTGATTCGTACCATGTCCCCGACCCACGGACTGGTACTTGATTGGACGTGGGGCCATTTGAATTTGGCACCAATGTTCGGGCGTCCTGAATACCTATATAGGCAGGTGGCGATCCCCTCAATTCGCAGACACAACCCAACGCATTCACATGCGGATTCCATGGCTCAAACTCCATGACACTGAAGCTGAGGTCAACGCCCCCTAAGGCGGGGCGAACCCTACAAGGTTGTAAATATATAATGTAAAATTATCTGTCAATTAATAATTTAACGGAAATATTCTTTCAATTAAGTAAAATTGTAAATGTATGTGTATCCATGTTGTACGTCTAGGTCACCTAAATGAGAGAGTGTGATCTCTTAGTAAGCGATGGTCTTGTATGTTTTTAGGCTACTCATTCGGTCATCTAAAACCTCGTTTTAAGAAAAGGGTTCCGATTAATTTGGATTCAAGTGAGTTAGATATCAGATTTATGGAGAAACTCTCACACAATAACATTGTTTTGGTCTTGGAGTTCCTATAATCAAAAATAGGTTTTCTTTAGCTATGCCATCTGAGTTTCTTCAGTTTCTAGTCTATACCCCATTGCTTTTAGAAATTCTAAAGTTGGGCCCTCACAATTTCTCTCAAATTCTATCGTAGTCATGCCCTTATTTACTAAATATCATTTGGGAAATTCTATACTATAAAGACACATATGTATAGGTAAACATTTAAGCTGTACCTATACTTGGAGACTTTCTCAACTATAACCTATTTTAGTATCCGTTGGGCCAAGCCCCATGCGGTGGGGCTGGGCTCAGCCTAGTTGTGTGTGTGTCGTGGGTTGACCACAGAACCCCGCAACGTGAGTGCGTTGGGGTAGTGTTGTCGGAAAGGGAAGTCGACCATCTGATCCGGCCTATAAAGGTTATTCCTGGACATACCGAAAACGTTGGTGCCAATATGGCCCAGGTCGATCAGTAACCAGTCGTGGTTCGGGACTGGTACGAATCAGATCCTGTAACCAATTTCGCCCGCATGTGCGGCCTCTATTCGGTCTCATTGGCAATTCCATCACACGTTATTGAATGCCATAACTTATTACATTTTTAGACCTTAGAAGCCAGACTAACCTAAGTAAGATTACTCAGAGGGGTTACTATTATAGACAAAACAAGACTTCTACAATGGACAAGGCGATTGCTTCATGTGTAGTCATATAACAAGGTGCTAAAAACCGACTCGTCCATCGATTTATGACTTTAAGTGATACGCATAATTCCGTGTCTTGTTAAGCAATATATTAGTCTGAATAGAATATGAAAACGTAACATGAAAAACAAAGGTTAAGTAAGCATATAATGTCAATGTATATCGTAGACACCTAAAAATGTCTCCCAAAAGAGTAATCAGTATGAAACTATACCGCGTCTCTCGCGATTGTTCGACTTAGAAAAGATGCTTGAACTCACAAAAGTTGGAAAATACGTAAGGTCAATACTCCGGAAACTATTGGAGCAGAGGACAAATAAGGGGGTTAAAACCCGAAAAAACTCGAGGGCACACCTTAGAAAAAACCTTAAAAAAAGTTGGTTAAACTATTATCATATTGTAATATGCATTCAAAATTAAACATTGAAGAGAAATTTTTATAAATAAACAATGAAAAATAAAATAACTTGAACATAATCAACAGAATTATGCATTACAAAAAAAAAAAAATACTAAACCATCCATAACAAATGGCAAGCAACCAATTGAATAACAATTCAATTCAATTGATTCGGATAAACATCATATTCAATTTGTGAATAGCTACCCACCCGTCGTAGGTGGACAATTGTAATATGCTATAATCCGATTAATGAATCAAAAAAGATAACTAACATTTGCAATGTGGGATCCTTCGTATTTGATTAGTAATCTCATAACAGTTCCACATCTCTTAGGGCATGTTTAGTTAAGCTTTTTAATGGATTGGAATGGAGTTAGAATCCATTCCATCTACATTAATGTTTGGTTGATCCATTCCACCCAAGTTACAAATCCTAATTTAAAAAAAATAAAAAATAAAAAATAAAAATAAGCCACCATTTTTACCACCCAAAACCTCACCACCACCTAATTCTCTCTTGTCTGCAACCCCGTCGCTGTCACTGCCTTTCTATCACAACCCCATCTCTGCCCTTGGCCCTTGCACCCTGCCATGTTACCCCTCGCCACCCTTGCGTCACTGTCATCTTTTCCATGCTACCTCTCGTCTCCCCCTGTTCCTTGTTGCTACGTTTTTTTTAAAAAAATTTGGCTTTGACTTTGGTGGTTTGTGATCCACCAAATCATAAGGTTGAATGTGTGATTGTGGGGGTTTTATTTATATGTTATTGGTTTTATTTTGGATTGATTAAGTTTGTTGGGATGTAATATTGATATGTTTTTTTTGGTTGAATAATTTTATTCATGTATTTTATGGTTATTATGTATTTCATGATTTTCTTCAAATGTGTAATTGTGTATACATGTATGTTAAATTTAGACATAGAATACATTCTACAATTGAACTAAATAGTGGGAATGGATTTAAAATCTATTCTAGAATTGTACCAAATTGTTTTACATTGGTATGGGGTTATGAATCCATACCTCTGTAGTATGGATGTCCATCCATTCCAATCCAATCAAGTGAACCAAACGGGCCCTTATTTCCTGCAACCCATGTTGCTACTTTAGCATAATTATCTACTCCGTATAATGCCATATATTAGATAAATTATGGTTTTTCAATTTAGGATCAAATGAGAAGCTTCCTTAAAATGAGAAGCGTGAGAAACAATCTTGATCGTTGGATTTTGAATCGAGAGTCAAGATTTATTTCATGAAAAAAGTAAGTGTGCAAATTTTTGTACATAAMTGTGCACGAATTTTCCTGTGAATGTGCAAAAACCAAAAAAAATATGCACATTTATGTACAAAAATTTGCACATCTATTATTAAACTTATGCACATCTTGACCNAACAGTTGTTTCAGGATATCTTAGGTACCTAAATAGTAACATAATATGGTAAATAAACATAAGTGCTAGCCCACTTGGTACCAGAACTAAATCAATGGACTCTTTTTTGAATTGCATTCTCCCTTCAATTTAATTTATTTGCAAATGCTAACAATAATATAGAATCAGATCTTATCATATATGATTGTTTTGCTTTATAAGGATTTACAAGCTTAAATACATTGCTTTGCTTCTGAGTTTTGTTAACATAAGCTTGTAAGGCTATACTAGCTAGCTCCTTATTAAGCTTAAGCAATTGACTTTGACTTTTTATTATGTAGGAGTATACGTATATGTATATGTATGTGTATCTATGCCGTACATTTTTCGACTTTTTGTCACCTAAATGAGGAGTGTTGGTAATAAGCGATGGTATGTTTTTTGAGGCTATTCATCCGGCATCTAAAACACAATTAGGGTCGATCTGGATTCAAGTAAGTCAATTTACGAGGAAACTCTCATTCTCACACAATACATATTTTTTGTGTTTATCTCAGAGTTCTAACTCTAGATATCTAACTAAACTATTATTGTATTGTAATATACATTCAAAATTAAATATTAATGAGAAATTTTCATAAAAAAAACAATGAAAAATAAATCACTTGGACATAATCAACAAAATTACGGTTTAAAACGAGCAAAAAATCAAAACTATTATTGTATTGCAATATGCATACAAACAATGGAAATAAATTAGTTGGACACAATCAACAGAATTATGTATGGTTTAAAACTAGCAAAAACACTACACCATCCGATCCATAACAGATGGCGAATAGACATCAATTTGTGTGGGGAAATAGCTACCCACCCATTGTAGGTGGGCAATCCTACAGTACTGTAATTTCATTAATAAATCTGGAAATAACAACCAAAATTTGCGATGTGGGATAATGAATTGGTAATTGATTAACTCATTTAACCTTCAAAAAGAGGGTAAATTTGTCTTTTCGGAAAGAGATTTTCCCTTCTATTTGGTTCATTTAATTTTTGCCTGCATTCAGCACTTAGACTCCAGCACTTAGTCTTAACAATCTAAGTCATGCTCAAATATTGGGAAATAAATTTGCCATATATCAAAGAAATTAAGGTTTTTCAGATTTCATCATTACATATGGTTAGGACTTAGGTAATGAACTGTGCTTAATTGCAATTTTTTTTACCATAAAAAGTGTATTCTTAATTTATACACTATAAAAATTTGCAAATGCTAATTACAAAGAATTGGAGCTTATCTATAAGTATTATAAAAAGGTGTTTCATTCAATGTAAAGGTGTCACGTGGCGCTTTATAACGTAGGTAAACCATGCAAGCTTAATTAGTATATCAATTAACAAAACAAATTATGCTCAAACTTAGAATCGAACACAAGATCTCTTACAAATAATTGTCATGATGTTGCCATCTATACTATCTTTTATTATTGATTTTAATGTCTACATAAACTATATATTTCATGAATTTCATTTATAAATTTATCTTTTCATTTATCACAAGAATTGAACATAAATATATATTATTATGGGAAAAAATATTTACAGTAACACTCGGCCGGAGCAACGCCCCGGCAACATGCTAGTTACATATGATTGCAAGGTTTTTCAAGCTTAAATATAGCTGCTTTGCTTCTGAGTTTTGATAACACAACTACTTGTAAAGCTATACTAGCTAGCTTCTTATTAAGCTTAATTAATTAAGCAATTGACTTTGACTTGTTATTATTGATAGAATATATGGGAATATATTCTTATTATGTAAATAGTTAGGGTAGAATTATTTTGTTTCATTGTATATTTGTAATTCCCTAGTTTAACCTAATATGGGTTGTATATAATGTAAATTATCTGTCAATAATAATTTATGGCAAATATTCTTTCATGGTATCACGAGTTTAGGTTAATTTTCTCTGACCTAATTTCGCTTCCGCGCCGCAATCTCTTCTCTTCTCTTCCTTCGGCCTTCTCCTCTGTGCTCGGATTGTTCTTCGTCCATGGCTCAATYAGACAAGCAAGATCCATCCTGCTACTCTAGTTACCAATATCAAGCAACATGTTCCTGTTGTTCTTGATTACGCATTTACGCAGGCACCGAGTACAACAACTGGTCTACTTTGTTCAAACTCCATTGNACAGTAACACTCGGCCGGAGCAACGCCCCGGCAACATGCTAGTTACATATGATTGCAAGGTTTTTCAAGCTTAAATATAGCTGCTTTGCTTCTGAGTTTTGATAACACAACTACTTGTAAAGCTATACTAGCTAGCTTCTTATTAAGCTTAATTAATTAAGCAATTGACTTTGACTTGTTATTATTGATAGAATATATGGGAATATATTCTTATTATGTAAATAGTTAGGGTAGAATTATTTTGTTTCATTGTATATTTGTAATTCCCTAGTTTAACCTAATATGGGTTGTATATAATGTAAATTATCTGTCAATAATAATTTATGGCAAATATTCTTTCATGGTATCACGAGTTTAGGTTAATTTTCTCTGACCTAATTTCGCTTCCGCGCCGCAATCTCTTCTCTTCTCTTCCTTCGGCCTTCTCCTCTGTGCTCGGATTGTTCTTCGTCCATGGCTCAATYAGACAAGCAAGATCCATCCTGCTACTCTAGTTACCAATATCAAGCAACATGTTCCTGTTGTTCTTGATTACGCATTTACGCAGGCACCGAGTACAACAACTGGTCTACTTTGTTCAAACTCCATTGCCGTGCCTATCTTGTAATTGATCATATTAGCCCAAATGATGATACTACCCCCTTAAGGATTCCTCGGCCAAAGCACTTTGGCAACGTCTTGATGATATATGGTCCGCCAATGGATTTACGGAATTGTCTATAAGGATCTTCTTAATTCCATTCTTGAGGCCGACGACAAGGCGTTTGATACGACGTGGAATCAACTTGAAATTTTTTCCACAACAACAAGTCTACTAGGGCTTTGAATCATGATTCTCAATTCACCAACACTCTTTTGGAATAGTTTGACGGTGTCAAACCATATTGTGATCGTCTTAAATCRCTTGCGGACAATTTAAAGAATGTTGGTGATCCCGTTTTGGATCGTCGAATGGCTCTCCAACTCCTTAAGRGACTCTCGGATGAGTACAAGGGGTTTCGTACTTCGGTCCGTCATATTCGGCCGCTCCCGTCATTCGACGACCTATGATCCATGCTTGAATTGGAGGAGCAGAGTAACGCCTCCAATCATGCTCAAGAAATTYGCGTCGAAGCCCATGTCACGCAGCAGCAACAAGCTGCAGTTCCTGACCGCTCCTCCTCCTCTAAGGGTGGTCCGTCGCSCGACGGGGGTGGTTGGAAGCCCGGTAAGGGAAAGGGCGGTGCCAACCGACCCATCACACAGYAGCAGCCCATGCGTGCGTCTTYTGCTCTAGTYTACTCATAGCAGCCTACTTTTTAGGCCTCTCCACCGCCATGGGCCTACTGGTCCCAAGGCCCATGRCCTGCTTCCCCATGTCCATACCAGACCCAAGGCCTAGCCCCGACTCAGTGGCYTGCAGTCCGACCTGGCCCAACATAGTCTCAAGCTGGATTACTTGGTCCTCGTCCTCCGAAAGCTTTCTGTGTTAGTAATTCTAATCGAACTACTTCTTTAATGCCAACTAATGCTACTTATATGCCAACTAATATTGAGCAAGACATGTACACTATGTMTTTGAATGATCCAACTTACTACATGGACACGGGTGCTACCTTTCATATGACTTCTTCCGAAAGTACTCTATCTCCCTATTTTAATTTGAGCAATCATATTACAAATTCTGTTATTGTTGGTAATGGTAGCAACATTCCAATTAAGGGTTATGGTCACACTTCCCTTCACCAAAATACTCTTCAACTCAAAAATGTCTTCGGAAAGTTGCTATGTAAGACGAATATGATACTATCGGAAGCAATACAATCTATGAGTTCGCTCTGATTCGGCATACGTCGCTGATGCATAGTTGTTTGGGTGAATATACTTTTGTGATTTTCTGAATTCCTTCTGAGATTGTGAAACCCTAAATCTTCATTTTGCAACAAACGAAAACAAAAACGAGACCCTAGATAATACTAATCCTCCATAAGGGAA
>SNQN01002679.1:37542-51449 GCA_008642245.1 Bassia scoparia | reverse complement strand
CCCCCTTATTTGTCCTCATGCTCAATAGTCCGAGTATGACCTTACGTATTTCAACTTTTGTGAGTTCAAGCATCTTTTCTAAGTCGAACAATCGCGAGACGCGGTATATTCATCACTGATTATCTTTTGGGAGACATTTTTAGGTGTCTACAGATATACATATACATTATTATGCTTACTAACCTTTGTTTTTCATTGTTCGTTGTACATATTCTATCAGACTATATATATTGCTTAAACAAGACCGGAATTATGCGTATCACATTAAAGTCAGATAATCATGACGATCGGTTTCTAGCACCTGTTAATATGACTAACATGAAGCAATCGCCTTGTCATTGTAGAAGTCTTTGTTTGTGTATAATAGTAACCCTTAGTAATCTCTAGGTTAGTACGCTTCTAAGGTCCCAAAAATGTAAGTTTGCATTCAATAACCGTGATGAATGGAATTGCAATGAGACGAGTAGAGGCCGCTACATGCGGGGAATTGGGTTACAGATTGATTCGTACATCGCCCGAACCCACGACTGGTTACTGGATCGGACGTGGGCCATTATTTGGCACCAACGTTTCGGTGTCCGTGAATAACCTTTATAGGCACGATGGCGACTCCCTTTCTCGACAACACTACCCCAACGCACTCACGTGCGGGTTCTGTGGCTCAAGCCACGACACACACAAACTAGGTGAGGCCCAGACCCACGCTGGTTGGCCCACGGTCTAAAATAGTATAGTGAGAAAGTCTCAAAGTATAGTACAGCTTTAAAATGCATTATACCATATGTGTATAGATAGAATTTCCCAATGATATTTAAGTAAATAAGGGATGCTATAGAATTTGGAGAAATTTGAGGCACACTTAGAATTTCATAAAAGCATGGGTATAGCTTAGAACTGAAGAAACTCGAGGGCATAGCTATAGAAAACCTATTTTTGATTAGAATCCAAGAACACAAAACAATGTTATGGTGTGAGAGTTTCTCCATAAATTGATGTCTAACTCACTTGAATCCAAATAATCGACTCTAAACGAGTTTTAGATGCCGAATGAGTAGCCTAAAAAACATACAAGACCATCGCTTACTAAGAGCAAACACCCTCCATTTAGGTGACCTAGACGTACAACATGGATACACATACATTTACAATTTACATATAATGAAAGAATATTTGCCGTAAATTATATTGAAGATAATTTACATATATACAACCTGTAGGGTTCGCCCGCTTAGGGGGGGCGTGACCTCAGCTTCAGTGTCATGGAGTTTGAGCCATGAATCCGCATGTGAATGCGTTGGGTGTGTTGTCGAATTGAGGGATCGCCACCGTGCCTATATAGGTATTCGGACGCCCGAACATTGGTGCCGAAATCAATGGCCCCACGTCCAATCAAGAACCAGTCGTGGTTCGGGACATGTAGAATCAGACTGTAACCCAATTCGCCCGCCATGTAGCGGCTCTACTCGGTCTCGTTGTAGTTCCATAAATCATAAAATTGAATTCAAAAAGAGCCTATTGAATTGACTTGAAAGCGCACTAATTACTAGGTGGGTTGCTATTATATACACCAAGATTCTACAATGGACAAGGCGATCACTTGATTGTTAGTCAATGTTAATAAGGTGCTTAGAAAACCGGCTCGTCCATGATTATCTGACTTTAATGTGACAAGCGATTAAATTCCGGCTTGTTTTAAAATATATATATATACAAGTGTGATAGAAAATATATATAAACAGACATGAAAACAAAGGTAGTGAGCATAATAATATGTATGTGTGTCCTCCTCACTTGTCACTGCAAACAATCAAATGTTAGAATAAAACTCAAAGGAGTCGCCTTTCGATTGAATTGCTAATTGAGACAAACAAACGGTTAGTATTGACAATAACAATATGTATAATAATGAAAACCAAAAACCATGGAAACATGAAAACATGAAAGAAAATCCTACATATTTACATGAATGATTAAAAGTGAGTTTCTACATTGTTTAATTGAATTAAAACTCATAACAATGATTAACAAATTAAGAGAGACAAAAGGGAATAAAAAAGAGTGAGAAATAGGTTTTTGGTGATAAATCTAGATTTATACCCTTATTTCACTTGTTGATTCGAACAGAAGATGCTTTGAATTGAAAACGAATGTGTTTTGAGTGTTTTTGAGAGAGAGAAGAGTAGACGTGTTCGGAATTGTGCGTGTCTTAAGCTGTCTCGGACTGAGCAAGGCAAGGGAGTATTTATAGGCACGAGGCAAAAAACGAGCAAGGCAACCCTGCGTATATACGCTGAGGATGAGCGTATATACGCTCATGGGGAGCGTATATACGCTCAACCTCAGCGTATATCGCTTGCAATCCTCCATGCAAAGTTTGGCAATTTCGTATGGCTTGGTTGAGCGTATATACGCAGCATATGGAGCGTATATACGCTCCTGATCAGCGTATATACGCTTCACACTGCGTATATACGCTCAATGATTTCGTATATATTTTTCCAAAAACTCGAATATTTTGAATTTCCTCTGATTTATCGTGATTTCCCTTTATTCGACGCACCTAGACACCTGCTCTCCAAGCAAGGAGTTCTAGAATGTTCTAGAAGGTCCACGTATTTCGGAGTATTTTCTAATTATTCATGTATTTTCTGCATATTCTGCGTATTTTAAACATTGCAAAATTCATAGAAAATCATAGAAAAATCAGAAAAAATAATTTAAAATACTGCGGATTCAGAAAAATGTGACGGACATGATGAAAATCAAAAAGTATGAGAATCGCCAGTGTAACTTATTTGAAAACTTTGAAACCTTTGAGAAAACGAAAGGAAATATGTTTGCCTTGTATTTGACCTTTGCTCAATAGTTCGAGTACGACTACGTATTTCCAATTTCGTGAGTTCAAAGCATCTTTTCTGAGTCGAAACAAACGCGAGACGCGGTATGTTCATCAGATTACCATTTGGGGAGACACATTTTCAGGTGTCTACACAACCCATATTAGGTTTAAACTACGGAATACAAATATACAATAAAATAAAATAATTCCACCCTAATTATTCATAATAAGAAGATATTCCATATATTCATTCACACCCCGCTGTCGAAACGGGGTTTACGAACGTTGAGATTGTCCCGAAAATCATCAAATAAACCATGAGGGAGACTTTTCGTAAAATGTCAGCAATTTGGTTGCAAGAAGGAACATGAAAGACATGTACTTCTCCCTTTTGAATCTTTTCACGAACAAAGTGAATGTCCGTTTCATGTGTTTAGTCGTTGATGCTGAACTGGATTGCTGGACAAATAAATAGCACTGACATTATCACAATACACAATAGTCGCTTTAGAGAGTGGACAATGCAACTCAAGCAATAAATTACGAATCAACATGACTCAAAAACCACATTGGCAACGCCACGATACTCCGCTCAGCACTTGACTTAGACAAAGTAGGTTGCCGTTTGGACACGACCAGGAATCAAATTATACAGAAAAAACACAATAACCCGAAGTAGAATGACGAGTGTTAGGACACCACCCCAACAGCATCCGTGTAAGAGACAAGAGAAGTCACAAATGCTTGTACAAATGCAAGCCGTACATGAAGTGCCCTGAAGATATCGAATAATACGTTTCAAAGCATTTATATGGGAAACCATGGGCATGCAATGAATAAGCAAACTGTTGAATTGCATAAGAAAGATTGGACGAGTAACGTCAAGTACTATAACGCACCACACAACCGTCTATAAGAGGGTGGATCATCATAAGGATGTATTAGTAGTACTTAATTTTGCCTTTCAAGTCAACAAGAGTATAAGAGGGTTACAGTTTGACATGCCAGAACAGGCAAGAGTTCCTTTGCATAATTCTGCTGAGACAAAACAAACACCATTGCAATGAGACCAACAATGCCCAAGAAATAACTGAGTACACCTAGTCCTCAAGCAAATTCAGAGCTAAGGCGAGAAAATAATATGCTTGTGCAGAGAGTCAGATGAAGCAGTTATAACAATATCATTAACGTAGAGAAGCAGATAAGTATGTGCATTACCATGGTGATAAAGGAACAAAGACATGTCGACTTACTGTGAACAAAACCAATAGATCCACAAAGTAGAAAATCGATAATATAAGCCCGAGGTGCCTGCTTAAGACATAAAGAGACTTACGAAGAAGACATGCGTGATTCGGACGAGTAGGATCCTGAAACACCATAGGTTGATACATATACACAGTTTCATTTAAATGACCATGTAAAAACGCATTCTTAACATCAAGTTGATGAATGACCGAGACTTAGATAAAGCAATGCTAAGAACCATGCGAATTGTTGCGGTTTAACAACCAATCAATCCCTCACGTT
The DNA here is from genome assembly GCA_008642245.1 of Bassia scoparia. NCBI lineage: Eukaryota > Viridiplantae > Streptophyta > Magnoliopsida > Caryophyllales > Amaranthaceae > Bassia > Bassia scoparia. The sequence goes on along the minus strand of SNQN01002679.1, from coordinate 47,080 downwards.
GAGTTTACCATCCCCGACCAAACGAAGCCTTATACCTCTCAAACGAACTATCATATTTCGTTTTAGCCGAAAAATCTAAAAAGACCAAATAACATTAGCATTATTGACACGGGACTAACTCCCACTGTACCTATTTTCATAACAGATTTTTATTAAGGCAATTTTAAATTGAATCTGCGATGTAACTAGTTTTAAGGTGTTTTGTATTTTTGTTGAGAATTTTGTTTTCTCTTCTATTGATTGTAAGTGTCTTTTGACAATTTCTTATTAATGAAATCTTTATTTTTCCCGTAAAAAAAAAACAATAACAATAATTATTTTCGTTGCTAAGAGGGTACTCAAAGGTTCAAGAGCTGCTGCCAAAAGCCAAGAAGCTCCTGTGATTCATAGTGCATATATACAACCATACACAATACAATTTTTTTCAAAGATACATACTTCCTTCTTCTATTTTATTTAGATGCATTGCTTGTGATAAGATGCATAGCTTGTGATAAGATAATTTGCTTGTGATAAAAAGAAAAAAGTATTAGCTTTAATGTTATAAGATGCCCATGATAAAATGATCTGCCAAAGATTATAATCCGTAACAAAATAAACGTAAAAGTTGTGTTTTTTATGCATGAAGAGACAAAACGTTAAAGATTATTGTCTCTAATTAAGTATTTGTAAAAAATATAAAAAACTAATCATATAAAAGTACAAGCTGAAACAAATCCAACGAGACTCCAAATGACTAAATTTTTTCTTATGTGCAATTCACAAATTACGATCAAAGTGAAAATTGTAAATAGTGTCGAGAGTCTAATTGTTGCATTTATTGTGTTATGGAGGAAGTAGRGTTGAGCAAAAAAACTGGGTACCCGGTACCGRACCYGYTCATGGGTCCCAAAATCTGGACTCGCTTGGACCCGGTTCCGGGTACCTATTTTCTATGACCGGGTACTGGTGGGTACCCAATTATGAAGAAATGCTTATTGTTGTTTTAAATTATTTGTAATTTCCTATTTAGATATAATTTTTAAAATATTATTAAAGATAAATTTAATAACGTATGGTATTATACCGTTATTTTTATGGGTTTTTTGGGGATAAATACTTAGGTTTGGGGAATTTTTGAAATTAAATACCTAGTTTAAGGTTTATTTTACTTAAATACCTAGTTTCGTCAAAAAGTTTAAAAATCAGTACCTACTATCGGTCAAAGTAACAGAACTGTATGATTGAAAAGACCAAATTGCCCTTTTTATGTTTTATCCCCTTAAATGCTATCTTTCTCCTTCGACCCTCTCGACCTTCTACCCCTTCACTGCTACTTCTTTTCCTTCATTGCTACTCCTTCACTCCTCCTCCTCCTCCTCCTCTACTCCTCCTCCTCACTACGAAACATAACAGCCCAGCGCAGGGCCTACAACGCCAAAAACAACTAACCTGTGTTGCTTTGCCACCACCTCACCACTAGGAAACAAAGCAACCTGCAATGCCACCTTTAATCGCGCAAACATCGAGGTTGGCAGTCAACGGCTCAACGAAACCTTTGCGTCACCGCATGAACCAATTTCACATTCTATTTTGATTTTCGAACAATTTCAAATCAAAATTAACAACAATTTCGTGGCTTTTTATATCCAAATTTCAGCAAAAAAAAAGTTTTTCGCAATGAATTTCAATCATATTGAACTCTTTTGCTAGTTTAACAATCAAATCAAATTGAGGAAATTTTTTTAGGGTTTTTAATTGTTTAGATTCTTTGATTTGATTCCTCACTAAAAATTGAAACTTTTTTAATTTTTGTTGGGTTTTATTAATTTGCTTCTAGTGGGTTTCCTTTTTTGGTTTAATTTATGCATGCTTTTCTGGGTTTTTTTATGCTCATTTGATCGAATTTCTGAGTTTTTTTTTATGCTTTGGGTTTTTTGATTTTCTGGGTTTTAGTGGCAATGAGTGGTGGTGGTGGCATGGTAAATGGTGGTGGCAGCAAGTAGTGATAGCAAGTGGTGGTGGCGGAGGTAAATGGTGGTGGCGTGTGTGGTGACTCTGTTCTTCGTAGTGGCCATTGTTGTTGGATCGGAGGAGGGAGAAAGGTTGGAGGCCACGTGAGAGAGTATGAAATACAGTTGTGGGCCCACCCAAACTTATCACATCTATTAAGATTTAACAGAAATCTAGTACTAGGTACCGATTTTTAAACTTTTTTGCGAAACTAGGTATTTAAGTAAAATAAATTTGAAATTAGGTACGGAGTATTTATTTTCAAAAATTCCCCAAACCTATGTATTTATCCCCAAAAAATCCTTATTTTATTATTAGAATTATAAAAAATTCTTTCTCCACATTTTTATTTGCTACTTTTTGAAAAAAAAAACTATTATTTCTTTTGTCAATATTTAGCCAGCGGGCAAGAAAAAAACGGTGGAAGTATATTAATATGCATTAAACTATAAAAGTGTGTAAATATTTTACCGTTAATTAAGCCACTCAAATTAATTTTCTTTTCAAAATCATCTTATATAAAAATAAAATTAATAACATAATGAGGGAACCAGATACTCGGTTTCGGAACCGGTTCCCATCGGGTCTGGTTCCAAAAAACGAGGAACCGATTTATCTGGGTCCGGTTCCGATTCCCAAAATTTGGGATTCGTCAGGTCTGGTATCGGGTCCACCAAAGTGACCAAGTACCCGGTTCCGCTCACCCCTAGAAGTACTGTATCACTTAGTTATAGGGAATATTAATTAATGTCATAAATATATTCTTAATTTATATCCGCGTAACAACTAGTATTATCTACGCATATTTGTATTTCAGTAACACCRTGCATTGTTATGATTTAATTGATGCGTGGATAACAATAAAAATTACGCTGATAACAGCTCCCGGTAAGGTATTTTACTTTGAAGTTTGATCCCAATATTCATATTAAACTCCTACTAATATCTAAATACATAACTGATTCTCGTCAAAAATAATAAAGGGTTTTTCTATAAAAACAGCCCTAAGTTTTCACGTTTTCTACAAAATACACCCAATATTTTTTTGTCTACAAAATGTCCCTGAATTTTTATACCCTTCCACAACATAACCTAAATGACCAATTTAGCTTAATCACGGTTAAGTTTATTTTTTTTAAAGTAAAAAAATAATTAAAACAAAAACATCCAATACCCACCGGCCCCAACTCAATTGTTCCTCCCTCCCACCATCACTGTCCCCAACTCCACCGCTCCTCCCTCCCACCATCGTTGCCCCACCCTCGCAACCCCACCTTCGCAACCACCACCCACCTTCACCTTCACCTTCGCAACTAGTCTTCCTCCCACAATACTCGCCTCCCACCTTAATTCAACCGTTCAAACCACCAATTCGAAACACCAACCCCTTCAACCACCAATTTTGAAATTCGACATTCAATTCAAGGAGAGAGAAAGAAGCGAGTTTTGTTTGCGCGAATTTCTGGGTTTGAGCGGTAGTGAGGATTTGAGTACCCATTTTTTGGGATTTTTTTCTTCAATTTTTTGCATTTTCTTGGGTCCGATTTATGAGTTTTGCATTCAGTTTGGGTTTGAAGTTTTTGGTTTTGCCGTTGATTTCTAGGTTTCACCATTTTTCTAGGTTGAGTGTGGGGGTTCGAGTGAGGTCGTGAGGGTGGTGGCAGATTGTTAGTCTGAGCAGGATGGGGTTTCGCATCTGGCTGCTGCTACTTCAAAGTTCAAAGGGGTAGGTTGGAAGAAGATGGTGGAGTGGTGGTTTTAAATTTTTAAATTTTTTCTATTTTTATTTTTTAAATATTATAATTAATTTTGTTTGGTTTAAATTAACCATTTAGGTTATGTTGTTTTACTCCTAGTAGGAAACGCAGACAACAATCATTGATGACGATGCTAACACACTTTTCTACTACTAATTCTCGTTCTCTCTCTCTCAAGCAAAACATCAAACAACTGGTGTGGCCAAAACTTGACATTTAATCAAACCCCGTAAACTTACATGTGCAGATTCAGGACTAAAAGTAAAGTAATGGTTCTTCCCCTTTCAAGCTTGGCACACTCGCAATAAAGAACTCTCAGCAAACCCATTGCTCATCGTCTCAAACAACAAGCTGGTTTTGCACCTAAGTTTCGCGATCTCATTATTGCATTGCCCGGTATGTTTTCTGGGAAATATCTAAACAATCTCCAGGATTGTTTGTTCATGTCAATCCAAGGGCTTAGATGTGTCATTTTCTGGTAGTGGACACCACTTGTCATCGCTAGTAGCGTTGTACGGACTAGTGTAACCGACGTTTTATGGATTTCGAACCCTGTTCTGTTTGTTAACCCTTTTCATCATTATACTTGTAACTGCAGTTAACTTAAATTCTTCTTCAGTACGTTTTTTTTTTTCAGTCTTTTTTCCCCAATTATTTTGCTTTCCCTTCGGTTTCTTCTGGTTCCTCCATTGTTACTTGTCTGAAAGGGTATGTTACATTGTACGGATAGCTTATCCTTAATTTTGGTCATTAATAGCTGAGGGGAAAGTGAATCCAATTTAACAAAGCAATTTCAAGGAAATGTCATCAGGTACCACATGTTCATTGTCTTAATTATCTTAACTTATGGAGTAATCATTGAAGTGGAATTAATTAGTCACAGAGACATTCTTTGCAACGGTTATGAAGAAATGTTATCTGATATTAATTGCAGTTGAATGACAAAAAGTTAATACTTCGGTATTTTTATTGAGTTAAATTGTCTCAATGAAACAAAAGGCTTAATTAGTAAAACAACTGGAGAATATGAATTACGTTACTAAGCTGATTAACCCCACTAATGAGGTCATACTTGTAAAAGTTCCCAATTAAATGAGTGGGTCATTATGAGCTGTGACTGAATCGATATTTGGGTATGGAGAATGAATCATGACCCTCAATAATTTTGTACGGTTGCGATTAGGACCGTCACTTTTAGCACTTCCCGTGTTACATGAGCTGAGGCCAATGAGATTTGCCCATTCAAATATCAAGGATTCCCAAAGGTTAGTCGATGGTTGAGACATTGATTTTGTTCTTTTTTAATATTTCATCCCTAAAAATTCAAATTAGGATAATCTTTAAAGTTTATATTGCACGTTAATTAACTTTTAAAGAATTCGATTTATTCTTTAAATCTATACTTTTTTAAATTAACACGTTAATCCTCTTTTACAGTAATTTGTTTAAAATTTTGTGGTAAATTTTAATTTCATCTTTCATATTTATAAAACTAGATAAGCCCGAGCATATGCTCGGTTTGTAAATGAATTATGAATTACTTTTATATAAATCGAAAACTTACTTTATATATATCGAAATTTTGATCTATTTAAAATGTAATAATCTAAAAAGTAGGTTTTGATTGTGATTAATTTTTTAATAGTTATAGCTTTTGAATGTGATTAATTTTTTTAATAATTGTGTATCAATTACTAAATATTTTACTTTATTTTATTTCAAAGCATATTTATTAGCCTATATTCATTAATTTTTTTATATGTTTTATACAATATTTTTTAAAGTTTCAAAGCACATTTATTAATCTATGTCTTATTAGTTTAATATTTTTTATACAATCATTAATTAATTAAATAGTGTTAGGAAGGAAAGTGGAAGGGTGGAGATTGCTTAGTAATATTACTAGTGTTTTATGCACGCTATGCGTGCTTATACACATCGAATAATTTAATTTGAGGTAGTTAGACATGTCTACTAACATATTTGGGGTGTCATGGCACTTTAGTATTTAACGTGTTTTTTCTTTGAATTTTACTTAATATTTAGCGTAGTTTAAAAAATAATTGTGTTTGAATGTTTTAGGTGTGAAAGAGAAATGTGTCTTATACTCCCTTCGTAACGTCTAATAAATTCAACAGTTGTACCTTTTTTGCTTAATTTTGCCAAATGCTAATGGTTAGATTAGAAAAAAATTAGTGAGGGGTGGTCCCTGAAAAAGGTTGGAAAGAAATTTGGTAGATAAAGACAAAAAAATTGGTAAACAATTTGGAACTATTTTTTTTCATTTATTTTAATATTATGCAGAGTTAATTGGAACTAGATAACGAAAAGTTGTAAAATACATTTTATATACGGAGTAAAGATGAATTGAGAGACTAAGTGTCTAGTTAAGTTCAATAATAATATAATTCTAAATACTCCACTTCGTTCCGATTTATCTTTTACTCGTTTAAAAATTGCATGTCAATTAAGGAAATTAAGTAATTGAATCAAATAAGTGGTTCGTTTAGTTGGAAATTGGGTTTATTCTTTTAGATTTAGTTTGGATGTTGAGTAAAATAAAGTGAATAAAAAAGTGAGTTGAGATGATATAGTTTGGGTAGAAAATCGAATTGAAAGAGGAAAATCAACTACAGGGGTAATTGAGAAATTTTAAGAGTAAAAGGTAACATTAATAGGTTAAAAAAATAAAAATATAATAAATAAAAGGGAACATTCAAAAAGAAATATAAAAATAAAATGGAAAAGAGGGAGTATGTATTATATTAAAACAAAAACACACAACCTATATCATGCAAATGTTTATTTTGGCCCAGTTATTATAAAATTCCCACATCAAATGCACTAAGACATTCAATCAGGTATGAATTATGTAAGTCAATTTAACATGTAATGTAAGTTGTGTCAATTTAATATAGTCCTCTGTCGAATAGTCAAAACAGTCTAAGTAAATACTTATCGGAAATCATAAGTTTGTTTTGACTCAATTAGATTTGTAATTGGAGTTTAATTGACTCATTAGATTTATTAACCTCAATTAGTTAGTTTGTAATTAGAGGTTCAATTGACTCAATTAGATTTCATATTGAACGTCATTTAAGCTTTGTAATTAGATTTCATTTGACTCAATTGCTCATTAAGATTTTATTTGAACCCGATTCCACTACCTATTTGCGACTTTGATTAACTCTTTTCGACTCTGTTTGACTCTTTTCGACTCCTTTGCGGCTCATTTTTTACTCCATTTGAATCCATTCGACTTTTTTTTTACTATATTTGACTCTATTCGATTCTAATTCATCCTATGTTCACTCTATCTAACATAATGCCCCTGTATTTGACTCGAATTCCACTTTATTCGACCAATTTCGAGTCCTCTGATCTGGACTCTTTTTCACTCTAATTTGAACCATTCGCTCGTTTTTTTACTATAAATTGACTCTATTTATTCTAAATTATTCCTATTCATCTATGTAACGTATAAATCCACTGTATTTGACTCGATTCCAACTCTCTTTGGCTTCATTTTGACTCTTTTTGAATCCATCTCGACCTTTTTTTTTTTTTTTACTATAGTTTGAATTCTAATTCACCTATTTCACTCTATCTAACTATACATTCCCATGTATTTGACTCGATTCCACTTTGACTCGACCTATTTGACTTTATTTGACTCTATTTGACTCCATTCAACCTTTTTAAGGGTCCGGCTTTACATTAATTCCGCACAATCAACTAACTGAACTAAACTTATTTAATTATGATTAATATATGTTTATATTATTACATTATATTGTGACTATGTGAGCCCTTAGTTATGTACAGTACATTTTCCTTGCTACATTGTATATCTCGTTAAATTTTATGACTTCTCACGGCAGTTAGTATTATGATTTGATTTATGTCAGAGTAAGGCGTTGGGTTTTTGGACAGTGGCTCCACTCCAAACCTTTGATCCTTAGGGTCAAAGGTTTCGAATCGGTCATATTCCCCCATCCCATGTAAACTATTAACTCTACGCGCCCGTGGTTCATCTTACAATCAAACCAACTTTCATAATGAAATAATAATAATATTATGTGGTTTAAGATTAAATTATAGTAGGATAATCATAAGCTGAAACTGAACTGAACTGAACTGAAGATATAAAGCTAAAGAGTAAATGGCCCTTAACTTATTGACTCTTTTTCGACTCTATCGGCTCATTTTGACTTTATTGTGGATCCTTCGACTCTTTTTGACACTATTTTTATTGTGTTTGGCTACAAATTGACTACTTTTCACTCTATTGTACTCTTAGCAACTCAACCGTTACTCTATTTCAACTAAGTTGAACTTAATTAATGACATAATAAATTAGCAAAAATGGTTAAAATACTTCAATAACACAATTAATCACGCAAATTATACTCCAATCCGTTTTTTAGATGTTCCATATGGAACTGCACGGTGTTTAAGAGTTGATTGAATTATAAAATGTTGAGCTAATAAGGTAAAGTTGAGTAAGTTAGTAAAAGAGTAAATGTGTAGATGATTTTTTTGGGAAAAGAGATAATTTTGAGTGACATAGATTGGGTAAACAGTAATGATAGCTTGACTTTAGAAAGGAGTAATTCATTAATGTTTGAGTAAAATAAGTAGGTAAAAAGTAAAAGTTATTTTTAGCATTGATTGGAAAAACTATTGAAAGGTACATCCAAAATGAAATGAAACAACTAACAAAAACGGAGGGGCAGTAATTACTAACCAATGACAACTTTGGAGTATTTGATATGAGAGGGATTGTATGAGAGCAGAATGGAGATTTAGAATTTGATTTCCGGAGAAAAAAACAAACCAAGAGGGGAACCCACCGACAATAGACTTAAACCAACGGTGAAATAGCTTAAATTAATGATACGGGAGCATTCAATGTTACGTAACGGCAGGAAGAAAGTAACGGTCAATGAGTTAGTTAAACCACTGCTGTGCCAAGTTTTCAGTAATATTGCAATAATGGCTAGGATTGAAAGTTAAAACAATCCTAGAGATGTTTCTGAAATTCCCCTTGTTTTCTTTATATGTTATGTTTTTGGGTTGTATTTTGTGTTCTAATGTCTTCATCTTGAATTTGTTTGATTTTTGGGTAAGTGGGTTATGAAAATTAGACAGCTAGATACTGACAATATCATGTTCTTGGGTTGTTTACAAATTGTTGAATTTTGGATTGTGGTCTGTATTGTGTAGTGGGTTGTTTTTGTTCTTGGGATTTTTTAAGAAGCTTGATCCGGTTGAAAAGATTGGGATTTTTGGCAAATGTTGTAATTGATGTTAAAATTGTTATTGAACTGTTGTGAAGTTGTATATATGGTTTATATTCTGTATGAAATGCGCCAATGTATGATGGGATTATTGGTAAGAACAATTGAGTGATATGGGAGAACTAATTTTTGCTGGTAAGCGTTAGTCTGATAGTGTGGTTGAACTGTTGACAGTGAGTTTCGGTGGGTCAATGTGAAAGTGTGATTACATTAGAATATATGTCACTGATTACAATGGTTCGAGTTTCACATGACAGATAATACCACTTAGTCCACGCATCAAGCTGATAATTCTATTGTCTCTGCATTGTATTTGGGTTCTAGTGAGTTAGTGTTGGATGGAGCTGTGGGGACGTAGAAAGATAGCGGATGGATTATTCGGATTTCGTATGGAACTGAGTGTGTCATGCTGTAAGAAATATCTTCTTCCTAGGTCATAATTATGCTAAGAGAGAGCTTTGGTATGACAGGAAACGTAAATCAATTCAG